>LKNJ01001844.1:0-85709 GCA_002120245.1 Maccullochella peelii | reverse complement strand
GGGAAATTACACCAAACTCCCTGTAATAAATATGACTAACAAAAAACACATAACTCTAGAAACACAAAAACTTAACATTTTGGATTTTGTTGCTACTGCCCTCTGTTGGTTAGCGGAGCTATTTTAGTGGGAGAAGACCGTGGGAATGAGAGGCGAACTGTTTCAAAAATTAAGATTTCCCACTAAATTAAGTGCTGGTTGGTGGATCAGATACACGCCGAATTAAAGACCGACTAATAAAACAATTAATTCACCATCTAGTGTGTGTGTGTGAGACGGTATTTGAGGAGTTTTTCGGCCGTTACCAAAGTAACTACCCGGTTTGCTGCTGGAGAGTGTGCACCTACCTTCCGATAATATAAAATGTTTGACTTTACCGGGACGTCAATAAGAAAAGACTGACTGAAGACAGCTCGGACTGAGTTTTATGACCAGTTGTATGATAGATCTGAGGGATCGTAACATGACTGGAAGGTTTCTGACCATTGTCTAAATTTACTTATTTTTTCTTGTGAAATACCGGATACTTCTACCTCTTCAGGCCTCCAATCCTTCAAATGAAAGGAATCACTCTTTGGTGCTCATTATTCATAGTTCATATCCATACATCATACCTGTGATGAGTGGTCAGATGTAGACATTATCATAAGCCAAAACTGTTACTGCCACTGACTAAAGGAAGTGGTGCCCTGACAAAAGGGAAAAAGGGCTGACTTAATTCAGTATATACTATTTGTATTTCCAATCCATAATTGGTCCCTGATATTAAAAATAAGTTCAAAAAAACTCAGTATCCTCCAAATATACAAGCTCTTTGTCTCTGTCGCACACACACACACACACACACACACACACAAATGCACACAGTAAACACACAGTACAAGGGAAAGCTCTTTATTTCTCTCTGCTCAGACTTTGACCAACAAAACAAAGCGCCTGAGACGGCAGCAAACAGTCTGGCATCTTTCCAGCATGATGTCACTTTGAGACAAACTACTGATGAGAAAACACATTACATCACACAAATAGAAACATTATTTTTCAAACCATTCAGACTTTGCATTTAACCCAAAGAGAGAGAGAGAGAGAGAGAAGCGTGTCCTGCCCTGGCTCTCTCTCCTCTGCTGCTGTTAACTAAAAGGTGTGAGTCATGTGACACAGTCTAAAGCAGTCTCTTCCTTGCTCCACAGCTGTCAATCACTGTTCCCTCAGCCAACAGCACAGCTTGCAGTCGCTGTGGCTTGGGTTGGGAGGGGGGGTGTAGGAGGGGGCAGGATGTCGTCAGGGTAGGCAGTGCGGGATTGGTTGCTCGGCTTAAACTGCGTGAGATTTGATTGAGGGAAGGAAGGGTGGAGGTGTCATGTCTGAGTGCCACAATAGCAAAAACCACAAATGGATAAACAGATTTAGTTCAGAATAGAGTTTAAATTGGTCCTAAAGTTACTGTTTATTAGGGTTATATTACTGGGCTGTACTTTGTCTGATGACAAAGAGCAACAGTTAAACTCACAGCTGTGAAAACAACAGGAATACTGAAAATGTTTTCTAGGTGTGTGTTGCCATTGTATGACTCTAACTTGGTATGAACTTGTGTGGCCTGTAGGTACACTTCTGTGTGCTATGTTGTGTGTGTGTGTGTGTGTGTGAGTACCTCTATATCAGTGTGTGCATGTATGACCTTTAATCTGTCTCTGTGTGTGAGGTTATTTTTTTCTGACTGTTTGCAAGCCATACTTGAAGGCATGCAAACATACTTCAGGTTGTGTGTATGTGTGTGGATGCTGGTGTGTGTGTGTCTATCTGTAGGCCCTGCTGTGCCGGGGGTACGGCAACATGATTGCGTCCACGCTACCTTCGCTGTCCGAGCTGCTGTCAGAGTCGCTGCTGCCGGAATAAACCCAGAGTCCTGGTAAAACGCCGACGCACACGGCTGCTGACGGCAGGTGTAACACGCCTTGACCGGAGCTCAGGGGAGCCGAGGGGGTCTTCGCCGTCAGGCCAGGGACTGTTTGTTGATCTTCAGCTCGCCCTGCTCCTCCTCCTGCTCCATCCTCCTGTTCTGAACAGCACAACATACTGTCAGATTCTGAGCTTGTACAAGCAGACATCCCCGTATCAGGCTTTTTTTTTTTTTTTTTTAAAAAGGTCAAAGATGAAAATTTGGAGAGTAGGAAATGTAAATTAATTATACATAACCAAGGACCAAGAAAAAATAAATATACACATTTTTAGGCTAGGCTATTTGAATTTCAGTGGAATGCAGGTAAAGAAAAACCTCAATTGCCGTTTGCTGTTTGTTCTGATGAATTCAAAATGTTGGTAAAAACATTTGCATGCAGGTTATAAGCACAGAGAAGTGCCTGTACACTGTAAATAAGACAAACTGACTATATAACCAGGTTTCCCAAAACAATCTTGCAGGCAGTTTAGCCCTAGGATACAAGATTAATGCAATTAACTAGTTCCAAGGAGAGAAAATCAGCTGCTGGTGAGCAATTAACACCGACTTCAAAAGCCAAATTAGAGATGTATATCAACTTGTTAGTTTAAAGCTGCGCTAATCGATATTTTTACATTAACAATGGATCAAATAATTCTGTATAACATGAAAGGTGCCACTCGTTGTGACAAACCCAGAGAAAATGTTCACCCAACTATGTAGTCTCCCTCGGCTCTATGGAGCATTTTAGCATCTTTCAGCATTGTTTTGGTTTTATGGCCCACAACTTTACCGGCCATACTTCAGTCTTGTTTCAAGCAGCAGCAGCTTTCAGTCAAAGAGCTTCGATAATCCCACTGTGCACTACCTGCTCGGCACCAAACTGCCGTCAGGCAAGGTTAGCAACTAGCTGGTGAACTAGCTAGCAGCTAGCAAAGCCAGATATTTCCCTGAGGAGAGTGAATATTGGACAAATGAATGCTAATGTTGCACCATGTCTACTGGATATGTAAATAGGCAAATGTTTGCTAATACACTTGCCATACCCACTTTATAAAGGTAAATAATGTTAATGTTTGTTCTGATGCTCCCAAGTGGCCAAAACAAGAATCGATGAATGCAGCTTTTAAACACTTGTAATACTTGCACTTCTACTGCAGTCAGAGTGAACATGAATACTGAATTGAGGCGTTACAACAGTTGCTGCTTTTGTGTGAAATATGAAACATGACATCTGCACAGATTAAAAATTTGTGAACAAAATAGGAACGGACACCTCACCTCGGCTAATATATATCTTAATCAGGTAACTACCATTCTTCAGTGCCAGTAGCACTAACTAACTCAAGTGTGAAACAAGGTCACGCTAGCCCTGGGCTTTCTGTATTCTTTTTTCTTGAGAGTTTTTCTTAGGTGTCACTGAATCTGCGTCACACTTCCACTTTGCAAAGATTTTCCAATTTTCAAGGTAATTCCAGCTCTGCATGTAGAAGAAAAACACACACTCCATGTATCATTCACTCACAAGCAGTGAGCTGAATATGAGTTTGTGTTTTTCTGGTCTGATAGTTCAATCATTTAGCAATTCCAGGAATTGTCAAAGAGGTGCACAACTCAATTTCTGTCCATTTCAGACAGACATTCCACCGTATAGGCCTCAGGCTGCAGCCCACCTGTGTGTCTGTCTCCATTTCCCGTCGTTGCTGTTGCTGTGATTTCCACCTTCTGTTTCTTACTGCTGTCTGACGACTGGGAGGAACTGGGTAAGAGAACAAAGAGATTTTGAAGATTTAATCACCATTTTCATGTCAACGACGGGTGAAATGACTGAGTGCAATGTGAATGGGGTCATTCGCAGCGACAAACCCACATAGACTTATCACCCGACTCTGCGGTTCCCCGCATTTTACCGTCTTTAATGTCATTGTTTTGGTTTTATGTCCCGCAACTTTACTTGAGCATGGAGGTACAGTCTTGACATATCTAATGATAAAGGAAGGAATCTCTGTCGGTCTGTATGTGTGTCCTTGGATTATTTCGACAACCGTTCATCCGATCGACTCCACTCTCAAGAACACTGCAAGCAATCGAACTGCTCCGAATGGGCACGCCCCCCGACAACGCTGCAAACAGCAATACCGGCGTGTTCCGAACAGGCACTGCACTAGCAATGTGATTAAAAAAGGTAAACTCAAGGTTCACTTACTCCGCTATTCCTCAAGCTTTCAGCAGGTGGACCTGGGCTACAGCCTGAAAGCTTTGGGAAAACTGTAGTAAGTGAATCTTGAGTTTACAATATCAATGCAATGCTACCTGCCCAACACCAAACGGCAGACAAACAAAGTTAGTGACAAGCTGGTAAACGTAATGGAGCATTTCCCTCAGGATTTGGTAGAGGTTAAAAACAGAACCAAAGGAAGAGACACAAAAACTTCAAATGAATGTTAATATTGCTTAGTGTTTTGCTGAGTATGTAAAGGTTACTGCCTGCCAAGTTCGCCCTGTGAAATTTATACAGTGAGAATATGTCAGTGTTGTGTTTACAGCTTGTTCTGCTGCCCCCAAGCCAAAAAAACCCCAATCTGTTAATGCAGGTTTAAAGGTGTATCTGAGTACCTGCGCCTCTTGACAGCTCCAGCCAATAAATGGGCCTGAGACAGGTGGCTAGTCCTTTGCTCTGACCCTGAATGTTTAGGTGCTGCCTTCTTTTCTGGCTCTTTGCGGCTTTCGGTGGACACTTGCTTCACTAGAGCGCTGTGAAAGTACAGAGTTAAGGTGAATAAACCATAATGGAGCCTTTGAGAGGGAGAAATGAGTGGGGCAAGTGGGAACACACAACCCACTCAGCAGCATTCTGTCCTCCCTTCAGCGATGTAATGGCTCCCCCATTACATCGCTCCATCAGCGTGCTAGAAAAAGGGACACAGTTCTGAAAGGCTAAGAAAAGCACTCAGGCAGAGAGAGGTGACACAGATATAGAGCCTAAAAGAAGACCAGGACATGGACAGAGCTCAGGAGACATGAAATCAGGTCGAGATGCAGAGACAGAGGAAAATAGACTGAGAGACACACAAAAAGACAAAGCATACAAGGTATAAGACAAAAGGGACAGGTGGACAGGAATAAGCAGACAGTAAGTTGGGCATTAGGTATTTGTGAGGTAGAGACGAGCAGTCCTGAGTTTTCACTGCATGAACTAAGGTCTGCACCTGTGTGTGTGTGTGTGTGTGTGTGTGCACTTTGTGTTCCAGCAACTGCTTGAAATCGTCACCGTAGTTACCAGCCTATGATACAGTTTCCACGACAACCCATTCTCTTCTTCATCTGCAGACAAACCTGTCTGTCAGAAACCTGTCTGTCCGCAAAGACAAAGAGTGACAGAGAGGGACAGATGAAAAGCACAGAGAGCAACAAATGTACGCTGTGGACATGCAAGAATTTCATATGATGCAGTATTTACACTTTGATGTAAGGCACAGTACCTACGGATTACAGGAGTACCGTTTATAAATGAGGTGGTCCGACCTAAATACACAAATTCTTCCCAATTGATTATCCTATCAATATTAATTTGATGTAACTCTCTAAACAGAAATGGAAAAGACAGAAACCGGGGAGCAGACTGACCAACCGCAAACACACATGTGCCTTTTACTTCAACTAATAACTGTATAAATGCAAATATGTCTGTTTTTCTGAACTAATCGGACAATATTGCATGTGCTGTAATGTAGTGAAGAAGCAAAGAGCACAGTCGGGGTCTGGATGACCCTGATGGGAAAAAAAAAATAAAAAAATTCTTATCCTTCTTTCATGGGCTAAAATTTGAGGTTATGTAATGCAGCGATATAATGCAGATGGGATTTGGCAAACAGGATAGGCTGGTTCCAGACCTCTGAATCGCTGCCCACATCTTAGATTTGCTCAGCAATGAGTGTGCCCACTCACAGCTGCTTTCTCCAATTGGAGAAACAGTTGGCCAATAAGAGCTCAGTAGGCGGGATTAAGACTGGGGACGGCATCTTCCTACATAACTAGCTAGCAGAGCTAGACTGAAATCGTCCAGGCTGATATAGTGGTCTATATTAGCTTAATGCATATACAGTATATGGCTATGGGTATATATGTCAGCTTACAAGAAATATCAGTACATAAACGCCAAACTGGACTAGAGGTCATTTAGAAACAGTGTCACAATTACATAGTTTGTGCACCAGAGAGCACTGATGAGTTTATTTTTAAACTGTAAAACGTCCTGTTCAGTATATCTACCCAAGTAAAAAATTTAAAAATTAAACTAAAATTGATTGTATGTTTATTTGAAAAATGTACTATTGGCCAACATCTGCTATAGGATTTTCATGTCATGAAAAAAAAGCAAGTTAAATGACAAAAAGTGTGGATGAGATCAATGCAGCTGTTTCAAGTCAACATACAGAAATAAGTCATAGATTGACATATTTCTTTGATCAATGTGAAAAATGTTTAGTTAACTGCTCCTAGAAACTGTTACCGCAGACGTCATTTTTTTCTAATTCTGCTAGAACCCTCTCTCCCAGCAAATTTAAAAAACGAGTGAGGGAACAACGACTGTAGGAGGCGTGGCCTCGTGGCTACGTAGTGTGTGGAATAAATAAATACATTTCATGACGTAGACAGGTCCCAATCGGGTGACTGTCAGCATTGGCCTCGCAGGTTCAGGGCTGATTTAAGGCAGTAGATGGCATGTTGCCATTTTCAACCCATGAAATGCAGATTTTTATACATTTTGTAAAAAATGTCAATATTAACACAGTCATATTACAGTACAGTCAAACAGTACAAATCATTTAGTTTACAGCTCAAAAAACACGTTTAAGTGTGCAGTACCTCTTAAAGCAACAACAAGAAGAAAATCCCTTGTAAATCCCAAAGACATTGCTTGTAATAATTTTGTCCTTCAGACAGAGCTAAAGGACAAAATAATAATAATGACATGTCAATTTGTGTACAGCATAGTGCTGGTATCATATGAGGATGGGCATGTGGAAGGTGTGTGTGTGTGAGTGTAATGTATGCATGATGCAGTCCCAGCAGGAGCTCGAGTATGGTGGAGCTGTGCCTGCCTCTGCCAAAACACAGAAAGCTGCTTATCATATATGCACCAAGAGATTCCTATATGAGCAGCATGCATGTCCTTCAATTGTTCAACAGCATGAAGTGCACAGAATTACCAGAAAACACCTTCACTGCTTAGCTTAGGGAGATGCTGAAACACTGAGAAACTCTATGCAATATACAGTTGCTCTGCTAGAACATTAAAATCACACTGTCATCTCTATGGACACTTAGTGTGCGGACACCTGACTCTCATCATGTAGTTTTTCCCACCAATACGTTAAACAAACATTCACACTGTGATAGGTTCAATATCCAGCACACACTGTGCTAAAATGATTCATCAATTTATCTGGCTGACAGAAAATCCACCCATTAATGGTTTTGTTTATTTAGTATATAAAATACTGAAAATTAGCTGATTATACAGTAACTTTGCAAATCCTAAGATTTGTCGGTTTCATTTTTCAATAAAATGAATATTATGAGTTTTCTGCTGGGCTATTGTAACTTGATGGGTTACTCATTATTTGTCATTTTACAGCCTAAAAGTTATTTTAATTTGTTTTTAAATAGATCAATACAAAATAAAAACGGATAGTTACATCTGCTTCTCTCTTAATTCCTAACATAGTATTTATAATAAATAAAGACGACCTTTAAAGGATGTCTTGCAATAATTCACAGATTATCCTACATCAAAGAGAACAGTAGTTCAGTGCATCTTATCTGCTCTTTGATTCATTGCATTACGTCTTAGCAGGCCCAGTCGCATCAGAAAGGCCCAAACCTACGTGACATCAGGTGATATGACGCTTTATCCTGCTGTGTGTAATCCTGGTCTGAGACTCCCATGTTTGTTTGTTTAAAAAAAAAAAAGACCTTCTATAAAACATCTCTCAATTGGCATATTCCAAGTGCAATGATAATGTGTGACTTCTATCACCCTCCATTAGCAGGAAGTAGTCACTGCATCAACCCTAACAGATCTCTGGCACAGCGGATACCTCCCACCCTTACATGTACAGTAGCCTGCAACCGACACAAACAAAGTCACATTTTGTCAACAGAGATGAGTAAGCTAGCCAAATAAACAGGAAAGTCTACAGAAGAGGCACTGTAGCACAATACAAACACTAATAATACTACTGCTTTGTCAGCTTGAGTAGAAAACACTCTGGATGTCTCAGTGGGCAGCGAGTAGTTTCAAAACCGCGTACGGGCTGGAAGGCGTGTTTTGTAAACTTGAAAGCTCAGCACCTGACAAAGTAGTCGCAGACTAATTTGCATTAATATTATGGATATTTTTTGTTCCTGGTCACCTTGTGCCTTAACAGCTAATTTTAGCATTGAATATAAGATGTGTATTAGGTTTAGGAAAGCTTTGCATTAGATTTTAAAGCGATATAGTTGCATCTTCTTTTGAAATGAGCTCTTTGTCGGCCTTATTCTGGAGGCAGTTTGAGTGTTTCATTTTCAGTTTGAATTGATATTTGTTTTCATCTAATGCAAAGATTCAAAAATACATACAGATTGTGGAGACTGTGGAGCACATGAGGATGCTGAATTCCATGACTAGTCTCCTCCAATCCTCATTTCATAAACAACAAAATAAACAAGACAAATGAAGTGCAAATGCTGTGACTTCAACTACATCTCAGTGCTTATTTTAAACCTGCAAAATCTGTTATAACTCGCTAAAATGGGGGAGAACAGATGAACCTATTTAGGCAAATTAACACAGAGCGATGCAGGCTAATTAAAATGTGCTTTTCATACAAACAAACATGATAAAAGGATATTCTGTATTCCAACAGTTCCTGCTTCTCCTCATCCCTGCGTTGCTTCTCCACCAGGCACTGTTGCCGGGAGACCTCGTCCAGGAAGCTGGACTCATCCTCGTCCAATCCTCTCACCATGTTCCCTGTCACCATGGAAACAAACATGCTCTCAACACGTGAGTGATTGCATTTTTTTTCAGAAAACAAACCTTAAATCCGCACACAAGTGACCTTCATCTGGAAAGAAAACCCTGAAATCTAGCAGACCGTTCGTTTGGCAGAAAACATTTACTGTTGATTTTAAAACACCAACAATTTTTTAAACATTATTAAACAACAAAATTGGTTTATGAATACTTGAACTGAATGAGTGCTTGAGTTGTTTCCCAATTAATCTCTTGGCTAAAATCATCAGAGATACAGCTTTGCTCTTTCACTATTGCTAATTAGGCGTAGCATTTGTAAGACCAGTGTACATGGAACTGACAGCTGCAAAATATCTCCCCGTTCTTCCAGGACCTGCTGTAGCCAAAACTTTGCAGAACATCTTTGTATAAAACATGTTTAAACATAACTAAACACCTGAACTAATATAGCTGTAAATAGAGTGCTGCAGGGATGACGAATTTTTGTAGGCCAACCCGGAAGTTAGCATCACCCTGGTTCCCTCGACAAAAAGCCAATGGGATTTTTCCATTGGATTTTGGATTCTGGCAGAAAATAATCTCTGTGGCAAACAAAAGTTTATGATACTTGCACGTTTTGTTCAGCAAGATTATCTTCACAGATGAACACCACTTTAAATTCAATTGGCAGAAGTAAAAAGCTAACGTATAAACAAACTACACCACAGTCACATGACAACGCCATCACTAAGTTTCTAACTTTAGATTTTATCATTGCTTAAATACAGTGTTTGAACATAAAAATATCATCAAACACAAATCTACACATGCTATGCATACTGTCATATCTACCAACATCCTCTATATAAACCAACCCTAAAGCAATCAGTGCTTTAGGGTTGGTTTTTTTAGGGTTCTCTGTGTGTGTGTGTGTGTGTGTGTGTGTGTGTGTGTGTACACACATACACACACACCAATCAGGTTGAGGAACGGTTTGAGGAACATGACAACGAGTTCAAGGTGTTGACTTGGCCTCCAAACTCCCCAGATCTCAATCCAATTGAGCATCTGTGGGATGTGCTGGACAAACAAGTCCATGGAGGCCCCACCTCGCAACTTACAGGACTTAAAGGATCTGCTGCTAACGTCTTGGTGCCAGATACCACAGCGCACCTTCAGAGGTCTAGTGGAGTCCATGCCTCGACAGGTCAGGGCTGTTTTGGCGGCGAAAGGGGGACCTACACAATATTAGGCAGGTGGTCATAATGTTATGGCTGATCGGGGTGTGTGTGTGTGTGTGTGTGTGTGTGTGTGTGTGTGTGTCTGTGTGTGTGTGCGTGTGCATAGTAGTTTGTTTGTTTACCTTCTCGAGCTTGTTGTCCCTGTTTTTAGCTGTAGGTATGTCTATTTCTGTGTACGTACATTGAGAGTCAAATTCCTTGTATGTGTACACATACCTGGCCAATAAAGCTGATTCTGAACTTCCTAATTTAAATTTGCGCGCTTATCTCTTCCACAAAAGACTTTCGGAAAGTTTGAGTTAGAATAGTTTGAAGAGCGCGAGTATAAACACAACGAGGCTGTAAAGGTGGACGAGTGAGTAGATGAGTTTCTGTGTTCAGCTTGATGACGTTTAACGTTCCCGACAACCTCTGCAGTCTCATTTAGCTACTTGTTAGCAACCGCGTGTAAAAGCTTCAAAATTCACATATTTACTGACGCATTTTATGTCGTAGAACAAAACGTGAAAATCTCTTAAGCTTGTGTTAACCACAGACCTTATTTCAGGCATCTAACCAAAAACCCATTCAAGAAACCCCATTGACTTCAAGACGAGGGAACTGGAAGTGCTGAAATGCAAACTAATTTCCGGGTTTTAGGACTCAGTCCTGCAGCTCTATGCAGTGCAGAGATATTTAAATGTATTAACGTTACACACAAAATGCACTGAAAATGAATATCATAATATGAATATCTGCTGTCTAATATCTACATGTTGGAGTGGACTGTTTAGCATTTAATAGTACTGATGACTGTTGATCTTTATAACCCATAGCCATTGTCTTGGTAGAGTAGCAGAGGAAAGGTGTTAATTTAAACCTAAATGACAAATGGAGGTAAAAGTCCTAACGACAGATATAACAAAGAGAAGCAGAGAGACAAAGACCCACTGAATTTGAATTGCTCCTCATATTCCTCTTGTTTCTTGTCTTTCTGCTCCTGCAGTCGCTCAAAGAGGGAGCGTGGGTCATACTCCTCCTCTGGGGCATCTGAGGAGGACACAGACAAATATGTGGGTGGACGCAGAGATATATGTATTTCAGAGGTTTGGTGCGTTTTGGATCTGTGTGTAAGTGTATGTGTTCTTACCCTCTGGGTCGTCAGGTTTCCGGACTTTCTCCCATTCCTCCTGTCTCTTCTTCCTCTTCTCATCAAGCTCAGTTTCCGACACAAACTTCCTGCTGAGGTCGACACCCGCTGCCCCTCCCCCTTCCATTACAACTGACCTGCACACAGACACACCTTACTTCTGAGTATCACTCCCAAAAAAATGATGTTTTTTACTCAAGACTGGACACAGTCTATTTCTGATGGGCCGTTAGGTGAAGAAGTCTATAGCAGTTGTTTTCCTCTGGGGACCCACGCTCAGAATCCAAGGACTCAATTATTGCATTTCTTTTCTATGTAACCCAGCAAAGGAATAAATCAATCTAATCCATGAATACTCCGTGTCCCCCGAGCACATTGAGCCATTACTTACCTGTGAGTATTAATTGATCAAAACAACCTCAGACTGCAATTCAATGATGCATCTGTTGAATAAATGCAGCTAATAAAGTTTCACCATGCATGTGCAAACCCTCCTATGGACAGGGCAATAACATGCTACTACTGTATTCATCAGTGCAATATATGAATTTGTCTTCTTGCCACAGAGGCACCGGCAATGAATCAATCTATTTATATGCAATGTTTCAGTGATCAAAACATAATAGCACCATTAGAGCACTAAGAAAGAAGTAACTAGATTGATGCTGTAATGTCAGAATAGATGCATGTCTTGCATACAAGATTTCAGTAAGACTGTAATTAGATGAAAGAGGTGACCCAAAGTCCCATCCCTGAAGTGAACAGTCATAAATATGTCACCATGTAGGCTAACTTATCATTTTGAGAATATACGGAAACAAGAGGTGTCATGCACCAGGACAGAAATTTACACAAACAATATTCGTCTTTGATGAAAAATAATGTTCAATATTTGTTCAGCCTGATCCATAGATTCAACTCCATAGCGGTTTTTAAGCCATAGTTTATGGCAGTGTTACAGCAGAATCACACTGTATGATGATGTTTTATCACTTAAGTTAGGTGGTGACACACTGCTGCAGTGAGATCACCAAAAAGACAACACATACAATAACAACAAATAACTACAGTCTCTTTTTTTTTTTTACCCTAACCGTTATTTCAAAAGAGGACTAAACTGAACTCAACATGTAAGGTTTTGGCTCACCCTTGTGGTCATCCTTAAAAAGCACAAGTAGTTGAAATTATACCTGTTCTTCACCGAAGACAGCTCAAGAAAACCCGTTAAGGACACCACAACCGATTTGCAATAAGGTGACGATCGAGTCAGATACGAAGTCTGCTTTTCGTTTGTACCGGCCCGGTTGATTCACTAAGCGTAACCTAAGGCGACGATAACAACGTTAGCCGCTAAAGGTTTTCCTTTTAAGCCACAGGACACACTCGGTTAACGATAAAATTCACCAATACATCAATCAGTCTGTAGTACAACAGTCAGACTCATTTGCTTTCTATTGTTGTAGTTTAGATGCTCGCGCGGTGAAGCTGTGGGCACGCAACCCCCGGCTAGCGTTAGCTTCATTAGCATTCAAGCAAGCTGTTGTCACCGCTGTCAGTAACTGAACACCGTGTCATGTTGGAAAAGCAATACTTTCAGATGCACAACCGAGCATACTTGTGTTTCCGCTTATGACTGTTTCATATCATGTTGAATAATTTCCCTGTCACTTAAACTTACCAAGCTCAGCTAGTCGATGATATTACTGCTCCAAATCGATGACGTTTTGTGTTACTGTAAAACTATCCCGTCACGGTTTTGGATCAGCGACTTTGGTTCCACTTTTCTGTAGCAGGGCAAGCTTTATTGCTAAAACAAGGCAACACTGCCATCGAGTGGTGACACTAGAAAACAGCAAAACATGTAGGATTAGAAGATTTTATAACAAGGAGAAACCAATAACTGAAACAATAAATAAAAAATAAATCAATTAATTAAGGAAAAAAATACAGGGAGCCAGAGGGTAAATCTAGACAAAGATGTGATGGTATCTAAGATTTGAATTCTGCATAATTTTCAATTTCCTTCAAAAATATAGCTAATAATGTTTTTTGTTCATAAATGTATATTTGTGAAAGAATTAAATAGCTGCCTTCTGGCGAGATTCAATCGTTTTTTATATTTGTATAAAATATTAGGGGCACCCTTACTTAGAAATTAGTAATTTGAGTGCCAAAATATGTCACAATTTTTTATTGTAACAATTAGAAGGAACAGAAGGAGAGGTACATCCATTAAGCAGTAGTTCACATTTATTTAGGTTGAGTTGAAGACCAGAGGCTTTGAAAAAGGATTTGAGGAGCTCTGGCGCACACCGCGATTTAGAGTGATCTGAACTTAACTGTACTGTTGCCATTAGTAGAACACCTTAACAGCTTTACAAAAGAAATGAGCAAAACCAACTCTCTGCAGCGTTAAAATCATGTTGTATAGAATCAAAGTTTAAAAAGAGAATAAAACTGTCTTCCTGAATCAAAATGTGCCCAAAATTAGACTTATATTATTGGAAATGTGTCTATTTTGTAAAAACCTGATTCATCTATTATACTATTAAGCACATATCCTATTTTATTTAATTATTTAATAATGAGATTTACTGCCACTTATCTAATAGAAGGGGATCTTTTTAATAATATATTTACATAAAAATAGTGCTAATTTAGAACACAATCATTTATCAAATTCTGCTGTAAGGCCATTGGTTCCTGGCGATTGTTTTTTAAGTGATTTGTAGCTTAAATAAATTCTTCTAATTTCATTGGTGAATCACATAGGTAACAGTAGTATGATTTACTCAATTTCAAAGTATTTTGTTAATATTTCTGGATCTTCTATAATGCTACTGTTAGAGCCAGTTTGTTTTTTGTTTAAGTAAAACAATGCCACCTACAGGTGAAAGGTTGGCAAAGGGAATAAAAGGGGCAAATGGCTTGCACCGCCCCAAGCCAATTACTAGAACAAGGTGCAGGTTGTAGCTGGAAGACGCCGGGCGAGCAACAGTTTTCAACCGCAACAAAGGGACTATAAGAACACAGAAAGAAACAAATGTAAATAAAGGAGTGTTTAAAGACAGTGGCAATATATTTCAGTTTTGCACCTTTTTTGATTTAATTTCCGTTTGTGAAGGCCTGTTTTCTTTATGAATGTATTTGAGTTTTGTTTGTATGGAACAAGCCGCAACAACAGACATCAAGAGCAGCAAATGTGAGTAGCCTACCTGCGTGTTGAAACTTACGGCGTATAGTGACCAATATAAAGGAAAAGAAGTCATGACAGCTACCACTCATTTTTAATTGTTGTATGCAGTTCTTTATGCCTTGTTGCTTCTTTGCTCACCCTCTTCCAGCCATGTGATCTGATAAAAGCTCCCTCTGCTTTGCATTTATAGATTTCTTCCAGCCGGAGTTAGAGATCAGAGAGATTACCTTTGTCAGCTTCTGAGAGACTTTCTGTGAGTTTAGAGGACAAAAGAACAGCATTATTCATGATCTCACTTTCCTCTGCTCTTCTTTTTTTTTTGATAAGTTACTATTGTATTTTCTGAAATAATTGGCAATTTCAAACTTCATAAATTCCCAGTTATCGTAATACTCTCTATCAGTTCGAGCTTAACGTTCAACTAATTTATCAATATTTTCAATGACTTCTGTATGATGAAGAATTGAGCTATTGAGTTTCCAGTAAGAGGTGTGAGGAAGACAGTAGGTACACAAATATAAACTGAGTTATGAGCGGTAAATGGTGAAGGAATATCTGCCTGTTCCTTAAATCAATGGATATTAACCAGAAGTCAGACCAAGTGAAAGACTTGTACAGGATAGATTTCTCTCCACATGTCTACTAAATAAAATCTATGCATAAAGCTATTCAAGTAGGGACATTAGAGACTTGTGGAGGCCAGCTATCTAAGCTGGTCTTTAGCAAAGCGATAAGTTAGTTTCTACTGATGATTAAGTAAGAATTAGGATATTTGGGAAGCAAATTAAGTGTAGGCTCACTATGTGTAGGTAATGGCTGTCCGGCATCAGCGACATACATTCAAGAGCCAGAATACATTACAGCAAGCAAACGCATACATTGAAGCAACACAGAAAATCAAAGGACAAATCGATTAGATAACTGTACATGTAGACACAGGCTTCGGCTACTGCTCAAGTAGCCAATGTGTCCAAATAAGATTCCCTCATTGTAAGCAATATACGTGCAAAAGGATGCTATTGCTAAAGGTCGGTCAGATTAATTATGCTAACATGGTGCGGTACTTGGTTATATAAAAATATACCACTGTACTGGTCTAACATAAAGGTTACAGACCAAGTTATGCATAATGAGTCTCACATGGTTCTGTCCAAGTAGGTATTTAATTAAGGCCTTCGAAGACTTAACTTCCTTTACATCCGACATGTGCTTTTGCTACGTTTGAGTTCAACCTCAGGTGGGCTAAAAAAAACAAAACAGGAAGGAAAGGCTGGGGCAGTCAAACATTTGACTCAACCAACAGTGAGTGACACCCTGAATTGCACACTGCAGCGACCTGAGGATATACCCCCTGATCAGTTGATGACGGCCCAGGGCTCGAGTGGCGTGTCACTCAGGTGTTGCGAGTGCAAGACCGGTAGACGGAGGACAACACTGTTAAACCCTCTGCTAAATTTTGCTTCATCCATAGGGCTGTCAACATAGTTACAACCCTACTGGATACTATGCCTACATAATATGAAACACTAGAGCTGATATAGCAGATGCAGTTTGTGGGGTGAACATTTGGAAATTAAATTAAGTACAAATTGAAACTAATTTAAGAGTGGATATACTTTTTTTTTAAATTTTTTTTTTAATTTTTTTTAGGTATAATATACAAAATGACAGTTTCTGGTTTACTTTAGGTCAATGACGTTGGTTTGTGTAATGATGATGACATGCTCTTGTTTGTTGATTAAACATGCTGATTAAAGCATATAGCAGTAAATAATTTCAGGATGCTTAAGTAATTATGTTATCTGAAAAAGGGGTATGATTAGAGGGATCAAGGGATTTCTAGTGTTGAAGGAGGCAAGAAAATAAGAATGTGAACGTTCAGCTGTCCTCGCCATCTCAACTGATCCCTGAAATCCCTCATTAGAGTTGAAATCCAGATGGTCTTAAAATGTTTGCATTGAACTTTGTCCTCATCCTTTGCATTCTTAAATACTCAGGTCCTGAAGCCAACAGAGTCAAGTTCTGTGTGTCACATGTTGCATCTTAAGCAGCACAGTTTAGTCAAGTTTTATAGGCCTTCTGTGTATTCAGTTTGTATTTTATGAAAACCAGTGTTTTAAGTTGCAACTTTTCTATCATATGCTCCTATACTCATTAATTTGTTTTACAGCTTTTCTATGTTATACACATGTACTCTTATATTCAGTAAGTAAATATTCATTTAGCAGTAGGCTCAAGTTATATTCAGTATTGCTTCCTAGAAAGTCATAGTATTGTTTTTCATTATTCATGGTTACAGTGGTGATTTTAACAGTTTGAGTTATTCTCTTTATCTTTCAGATGTTTAAAGAATCAGATTTGGGGCTTGTTTTTTCCAGGGGGACTTTTTGTTTTGATCTGTTTGTTGTTGTTTTTTTAATTGTTAATCCTTAAATAAATGTTAAATTTTTCTCAAGAACACTTCTCCTTTTCTTCTGTTCTGCACCACCCTCTCGGCCAGGCTTGGCTCTCCCCGTCGCCTGCAGGTAAGGCCCCCTCCATGTGATGACTAGAGGTTAAACCCAGTAGGTCTAGATTTGGAACACTAGATGCTGGGGGCCCTATAGGCATTCCTTAGGGTTCCGTTAGGAACAAGGCTGGGGTACACAAGGAATTGTTAGAGTATTTATTTTGGATGACTGTCCCTGACAGCGAGACCTCTCCCTGGCGTATACCAGAAAAAGAGTAAGGGTACCAGAGGGAAGTCTCAACCATTCAGTTATGTGCCTGCCTAAGGTTTAGGTAAGGGAGGGAAGGCAACCCCATAGTAGGTTTAGCTCCAGCTATGCTTACAAGGGATTGTTCCCTTTGGGTTCGGGCCCGCTGCCTCGTCAAGGAAATTTAGAAGTATGAAGTGGCATGAAAAGAAATTACTCAAGTAACTTAGTTTTGTGGCAAACTAGGGAATTAATTCAGCAACGGATACACTGATAGTTAATAGTGACTAGTTTAAGCCAAAGCCTGTCAGAACTCGAAGTGTGTGTGGCCTGTTTCTGTTGATGTTCCCTTTCACCTTTATTACTGGGAAGCAAAGTACACAACCAGAAGGGCAGGGCTAAGAGCTACTCTTTTAAAGCAAGTCAGTCGGCTCGCCTCTTCAGTTCCCTCCAGTCCATTCCACCATGTTTGCTTCAGTCATCCTACTATGGCTCTGCGTTGTCTTCATCATCCTCCAACTCAAGTCCCGGAGGCCCAAGAACTTTCCACCGGGACCCACTATCCTGCCGATAGTGGGGAACATTTTGCACCTGAGCCTTGAGAACCCCTTGAAGGACTTTGAGAGGGTAAGAAGAAAAATGCTGGAATGAATGGCGTTGCTCTTGTAATGCCTTAAATTGTTATGACAGTGATGTAATTATTAGTAAATGTGTGTAAAATAATTAAATACTTACTCTTATGGCCTCTGTGCTGCTTTTCCTGACTAATGGTTTCAAGAGTTGCTCTGCCACTACACTTTTAGACAATGAATGAAACCTATTGGCTGTAAGTGTAAAATAAAAACATAAAAAATAAAGCCACCAACATCTTTGCACTGTATAATATATATTCTAAGGGAAAGGGTTACTCACAACAGCGCTGCTGTTTCCATGTAATTGCATAACATGTTGTCTGTACAGTGTTAACTTTCTGTGAACTTGAGACTATATCCAACCAGCGGTGCAGGCCATAGTAGTACACATTAGGTGTTGTCTAACTTTAGCCCAATACACAGGATGAGTCCAAGGTCTTGTTCAGCCAATATTTGGGAGGAGTTTTCAGTACAATGTCAAAAGGTAAAAGGGGTTCGTTTTGTGGTGCTCACTGCATCGAAAAATCAAACAGCAACTTATCTTTACAGAAACAATATCCTGGAGGATAATCTACAGACACCACTGTCCCAAGTCATCATTACAAGGGTTGTGGAAAGAGACGTTGCTGTTGATTATTCATTTTTAGTATGTGCAATGAAATCACCAAATTTGCACTCCAGAAAGTAATTTTCACCCTTTGTAGTTACCTATAGTTATCCTAGTGTGTTATTATTTTGAACTTGTTCTTATTTGCTTATTTGGTTTTTACTCAGTGTTTCTTAGTGCTTTTATTATTATTTTGTGTTCCTCTTTCTAAATGACATATATTTTTCTTAATCTGCTTTACTGATGCATGAGTCTGCCCTGGTGTGTCTGTTTTTTGCCAGGCTGCAAGCCAAATTTCCCACGTGAGACAATAAAGACCGAACTGACCTAAGTGGGCAAATACGTTTTTGTGATTTCAGTCAATTTACCCCTTTTAAGAGTAATATCCATATGTGATGTATTTCAAACACTGACATGTTATCTTGTTCTCTCCCAGCTGAGGAAGTCTTATGGAAATGTCTACAGTCTGTTCATCGGTTCCAAACCAGCTGTAGTCATCAGTGGGTTCAAGGCCATGAAGGAGGCTATGTTGACCAAGGCCTATGATTTTGCTGGACGACCCCAAGACCTGTTTATCAATGATGCCACCAACAGGAAAGGTAGAACAACATGATATGTCAGAGGGCAGAGAATGTATTACATATTGTCAGTAATGAGTATCTTTATATGCATGTACTGTATGTAGGGGTGGGACAGTTACCAGCATAACTATAGATCTTGATAAAAAGTAGTGCAGTTTAAGTTTTTATTGCCATCACTATCACAGCCCTATAGTGACGGGGCCCTATCCACACGCACTGGCACACACCTCAGCATGCTGGGAAATGAAGCACCTGGGCTAGAAATCAAGGTCACCTTTTGCCTTGTATATCTTTGTAGAAGGCAATTCTATGGTGTTTATTGTCTTCGCCATTCAGGTTTCATTTGTGCCGGATCCTGCCGGAACACGCTTTATTGTGAATGCATTGAAAGCATAATATGAAACCTGGAAGAAATTAGGCTATTGGTAGTCACCATGGCTGAAAGATTTGAGTACAATATTTTAACCAACCAAGCCACATGTTTCCAGTGTAAACCATGAGAAGTGCCACTCTTGTCTATCAATTCATTTGTCATTTGTTTTCCAAACAAGGGAAGCTCATGCTGTAAGCTCATACAGTATGAGCATACAGGACATTAGATGACCTCTTTGTGTCACTACACCTGTTCTAGGTGTGATTCTGGCAGATTATGGATCTACTTGGAAGGATCATCGTCGCTTTGCTCTGATGACCTTGAGGAACTTTGGTCTGGGGAAGGATTCCATGGAGAAGAGGATTCATGGAGAGATAGAATACACCATTAATACCCTGGAAAAGAGCATTGGTATATCATGTTAACTTTAATCAGTGACACCACAAATATTCTAATATTAAAGCTGGGGTAGGCAAAACCTGTGCAACCTATGCAAAACCTTCTGCCTCTCACTCCGCTAAGCCCCTCCCACCAAACCCACAACTTCGAACGGAAGCAGAAGGTCGCCCTGCGAAACCTCATGCCTTGTAGAGCTCACTCTCCAGCGCTTCGCAGCTGCAGGGCAGAGCGCAACCAGCCTTCAGAGGCAGCTACAACGCTGTCTAACAGCGGGATGAGATGCTAGTACACCACACACACACCACTGTCCCCCCTCAAAAGTTATTCCCCACTGTTTGTCATCATGCCTCTTTGCCGCGTTGATACGAGCGCCATGGCATCGAACATAATGAGCCCGAAGCTCCATGTGGAGCCGGGACGTGTTTGGTACTACATGCTGCTGTAGGCGAAGCAGGTATTGGAAATGTATCACAAGTTGCAGGATTTTTTGCAGGATTTTCAGCCATTGAATCAGGCTTTCACCACCTGAAGGGATGTGCACGCACATCTGCATTTGTAGAACAGCCAATAGGAATGCGCCGTCTCTCTGAAATGACCTGTGATTGGCCAAAGCACAATGTGCTCAACGGTTACTATGGAGTTTTTGTCCAATGTCATCAAAAAAAGTGCCTACCCCACCTTTAATTAATAATATTACATGGTGGCTTTTGATCCATCATTTGTTCCTTTTAAAGAGGTCTCCATTGTGTTCCATTGCCCTTTATCTCTTACTCTGTCACTTTCTTCTCACTTTCACACTTTCAGCGTGACTGGTTGAATTTTGCATTGTGCTATTGTTAGTGTCTGCATTAAATTATGTCTTTTACAGGCAAACTCTTGAGTCCTCAACTTATGTTTCATAATGCGGCCTCCAACATCATCTGCCAGGTTCTGTTTGGTACACGCTACGAGTATGATGATGAGTTCATCAAAGTGATTGTTCAGTGCTTCACTGAGAATGCCAAGATAGCCAATGGACCGTGGGCTATGGTGAGTCAAAGCCTGTTTCTAAGGTAACAACCCTGGCTCAGTAAAACAGTCTTCAGCCATGTTAACGGCTCTGTGAGGCTGTACTTAGGCACAGCTAAATTTGTTAATTGGCACTAAAAAAAAGTACAGCTAAGGCTGATTGGAACATCATTAGTTTTGTGGGTATTTGGTCAGAAATGACAAATTAACATTTTGACCTCTGGTGGCGCTAGATGAAAAGTCACAGGATCACCAGAGTCATGAGGATTCATCCTCTGGGCACCATGAATATCTGCATCATATTTAACAGCAATCCATTCCAGTAGCTGTTACTGAGTCAAGACAAAAGTGGTGGACAGACCGACCGGCATTGCCATCCCTGCTTTAGGTTTTCAGCCATGCCGCTAGCAACTTTTTTTCTGAGAAAGGATGTTATCCTCAGACTTGGTGGTGCTGATAAGTGTGTCATACTCACCTGCAAAGTGCTCCAGGGCACATTGAAGATTAGTGTTTGGACTGGAGGGTTTGGCCACATCGTTCTCCAGGACCTCTTTGAATCTGCCTCAAATTACTGCATTTTCAAGCCATCCATAGTTCTGCAACACTTCTGCAGAAGCTGTTGGTCTCTTGGTATTTGACCTCTTTCTTCAGTTTGACAAACTTCCTCACCTTTCCTCACAGACATTTAAGCGTTGCCAGTAGGCAGAATCTGCATGTTTGGATTCAAATAAAGTCATGATGTAGCTTTTCTTTTTTTTTTAACAGCTGTATGACTCTCTTCCAATGATTCGAAACCTGCCGCTGCCCTTCACCAAGGCCTTTAAGAATGTTGAGGTTTGTTAATTGGACCTAGAGATGCATTGAAAATATTTAGAATGAATTCTGAAAAAACAAATTAAAATGAGGATTAAACATATAAGAGAAAAAAAAGATATGAATGGTACAATGGATTTTTTCTCTCTAATCTCACACACATATATGGTGACGACCACACATATGCACTTGGAAAGTAAAACATTGTGAAATGAAACTATGAATGTTTTTCAGACTTGTCAGAATCTTGCGAAGAACTTGTTGACTCAGCACAAGCAGACCAGAGTCCCTGGAGAGCCGCGAGACTTTGTTGACTGCTATCTGGATGAAATGGATAAGGTGTGTGCGGGTGTGTGTGTGTGTGTGTGTGCACACATGTGTGTGTATGTGGTATTGAGGTGACTCTTTTCACACCCCATAGTGTGTTTGTATGTGTTTCAGTAAGGTATAATTGCATTTAATGTCTGTTTTTCTTAAAACAATCCTTCTCCTTTTGTTAGAGAGGCAGTGATGGTTCTTCATTTTCAGAAGAACAACTGACTATGTATGCTGTAGATCTTCACTTTGCTGGGACTGACACTACCTCCAACACCCTGCTTACTGGTTTCCTCTATCTTATGACCTACCCACACATACAAGGTATGCCTGCACATGTAAATATGGGTTATTACTTTTCTGCCATTGGCTCTATAGTTCTACCATGTCTTTCTTCTCTAAAATGTGTATCTATACATCCATTTTTTCTGCCTAGCTAGCTGCTAACTACCTGTGTGAAAATGGCATAATGTGATAGATAATAATAATGTGCTAGAGCATTTTGGTATGAAAGAGTTCCCTCTGTTGGTCTTTTTGAGTCACGTTTCTTTCTCTTAAGAAACCATCTTCGGTTGATCCTAGATAGGCCAATATAGCAGCTGATATTAGCTCATTGCAGATCTACTGGTGTTGTGTATTTGTCAGCCGGTAAATGAAAAATAACTGAAGTACAGAAATGCCAAAGGTATGTTTTCAAACAGTGTCACCATTCTATAGTTTGTCAACCAGAGAGTAGTGACAAGTTTATTTTTCTGTAAAATGTCCTGAGCGGCACATTTCTAGGTTGCATGTTAGAAAATGAATTCAAGGGAACCTTATCAAAAGTTAGTATCCATCATTCCATCTTCAGGCCATTCCATTTATTGTTTTAGTTTCCTGACTTTATTTTATTTATTTATTTATTTATCGGGGACAACAAACATGAACTAATATCAGTATGGATCAGTAGGATGTAAATGTGTCAGATTTAGCCAAAAGGCTCATTTTCATCTGCAGTCACTAGGCGGGTCAACGTTTCCCACCTAGGATTCAGAGTTCCACCTCTTCCTGTAGTTTAGACCTTACTCACAGTGGACACAGTGGAAAAAGGACCCTGAATGGAATGCAGCCATTATTATTGATTTGTTTGAATTTTGTGCCATTTACCAGCCTCTCTGTGCATACAGACAGGGATGGAGCGAGTACTACAATATTTTACTCAAGTAAAAGTAAAATGACTTGTGTAATAATGTACAAAGAGTAAACGTTTAAATTAAAGGACACCTTTAGGCTGCAAAATAAAGTGCATTAACACTATCAGTGTATACGCGGAACAACATCCAAACCAACAGTAAATAAATAAATTCTCTTTCTATAGACGGACATTGCAGCCTATGCATACAATGGATTATCAATTAAAAAGGCTCCGCCTTCCTCAGAGTAGCCTCACTAGAATTAACCAGAAAAGAGGACAAAAGTCAGACATCAAAGAAAATCAAATAAAAAGACCTATGGACACGCAACATGTGTGTGGGTGTGTTGGATTTGGTTGCTCGCTGGGTGGTGCATTAAACCAGTGATTAATTAAGGTAGGCTAGATGCAACCTTTTTTTTTTTTTTTTACCTATGTCGAAGTACACAATTTTATTTTAACCATCACCCATAATTAGTTAGTTGCCATGTAGACCACCGCAGACACACCAGCAGCTGCTTCTTCTTCTTCAGCTGCTTTTTTTCATGTGACTTTTGTCCACTGTATCTCTCAGAGCGTTGTCAGCAGGAGATAGACAAGGTGTTGGAAGGGAAGGATCGGGCCAGTTTTGATGACAGGCACCACATGCCTTACATGCAGGTATATCACCAGATGGATTTCTTATAGTAATTTATAATAACTTTTATTTCATGTGTTCATGTGAGTCCGAGTGGCATATTTGTTATGGCATGACACAAAGTCTGCTAAAGATAGGGGATCAGTTGCAAAAAGTCAAACAATAAATCTGGTGAGAGAATCCTTTTACGTTGTGGTCCTTGCCACTCTGCTTCTATTAGAGGCCCTCTAATACGGTCAAATAAAAATTGCTCAGTGGATTTGATCAATTGTTATCACTGCTTTTAAACAACATTCATTATGGTCGTTTTTCCCCGGTTGTAGACATATTGCTGGTGAGTTCCCATATTGCAAGTTTATTGGTCTGCTTTTTTTGTGGCTGAGCTTTTGAGAGTCTGCATTATTTTTCTTCTTCCTCCAAGTCAGATAAAGTATAAGAACATGTTGTTTAAATCTGTCTTCATCCAGGCTGTGATCCATGAAGTGCAGAGGATAGCCAACACTGTTCCACTCAGCGTCTTCCACTGTACCACTAAAGACACAGAGCTCATGGGATATTCCATTCCCAGGGTAGGAAGCAGCTGGTGTTTAATAGTTTTTGGCAATGGTGACGTGTTGTGGAAAGAAACCTCACATTACTGTATAGCAGCTGTTTGTGTCATTTGTAACTTAAGTAAGGGCAGAAACATTACTTTTACTTAGGTAGCTTAAGTAAATCTTAACCTCTTAACAAATGTTTTGTACCTTCCTCCATGCCCTTTCTTCTTTTGCTTCATTTTCTCCTCAGGGTACGATGATCATCCCCAACCTGTCCTCAGTGCTGAATGAGGAGGGACAGTGGAAATTCCCCCATGAATTCAACCCTGAAAACTTCCTCAATGACCAGGGAGAGTTTGTTAAACCAGAGGCCTTCCTGCCTTTCTCCGCAGGTATGAGATCATAAAAAGTATGGGTCTCATTGTATCACACCTGCAGTGGCATGCACAGATACGGTGGGTATAATCAAGCTGTTGTAGATGACTGTGAGGTCTTTTTTATGTCTCAGGTCCTCGTATGTGTCTCGGAGAGGGTCTGGCTCGTATGGAGCTCTTCCTCATTATGGTGACGCTGCTGAGGAAGTTTCAGTTCATCTGGCCTGAGGATGCAGGGGAGCCAGACTACACTCCTGTCTATGGGGTCACTCTGACTCCCAAACCTTATGAAATGATGGTCCAACTCAGGGCAACGCAGTAAGGCGGTCTGCAGACACACGGCAGAAACAGTGGAGATTGGCCCAGATAAACACAAGCAGCCATAAACTCCTGAGAACAAATACAATGGAAACAATAGAGGGCTTTCTGTGTTACCCTTATTGGAGCTATCTAGCAGAGTTTCAGGAGCAGGACCACACCTCAACCGAGCTACTTCCGGCATTCTTAAAAATACTCACCTAACCCTCTCCTCCTCTTTCGCTCTTGCATACTGCGCCCCCCTGTTTTCTCATCTTGTTTCTTCCTGTCCTACCTCCTTTCCATAGGGTCCTGTGAGGGGTCCGTCGTGCCCGGGTGCTACGGCGGATTCCCTACCGAAGCTTCCCCACAACGCAGACTGCACACTAATCATTTTTCATTAATAAATCGTTTAAACGCATCTCTTTGATGGTGTAGTCCTTGCTAGTGAAATGGCAGTTACCAATGCACATAGTGAAATTTACCAAAAGGTGGGTCAGCATACTTATAGCAGCCCAGAATTAGTGTTAAATGTTGTCAGAATCTGCTGAGCCCTCTTGACAGGTGACACCAATCTCTAAACCTGACCTAATGTAACTTTAAACTGCTTTAATCCTTCCCTCGCCCAAGCTAAGAGCAGATACTCGTCAGCTTGACCGTTCTTCAACATTGTACCTACTTAAGTTAAAGTGTAACTCCACCCTCAAATTCTGCTAGCACCCTCTCTCCCAGCAAATTAAAAAAATGCAACCGTGAGGGAACAACAACTGTAGGAGGCGTGGCCTCGTGGCTGCGTAGTGTGTGGGTCAGGGGACACGGGGGAGACTGACTGACACTGATTAGAGTCTTTTTTTAAGCAAAATTGTCTTACTATGGGGCTGTTCTAGTGGATTGCATTACATTGCACAGGCGTACCTAATGAACATAATTCAGTACATTTTGTCCTGCATCCCTCATTGTTTAAAGCTGCATTTGACAGGAGGATGTAAAATCTCAGTATGTAGGCTATTATATTTTTGAGCCAACCATGAAAGTCAGCAATAAGCATTTTTTTTTTCATCTTTCTGTTATTTCTGCTTTCTTTCCAAGTCATTAAAACAGACTTAAAGTAAAGTTATGCTGGTTTAACCATAACCTGTACACAAAGAAAGCAGTATGTATAGTAGTCTAAGTGCGTTAAAATTAGTCACAAAATGTTGAAGTTTCAAAAGTGTGACTAGAAAGCTGCAGTAACAACCAAGTGTAAAGGTAAACAGAGTTTTGTGGTCATTTTGTCTCTTTGTAGTCGTTTTGTTTTTCAAAAGCTGTACCAGAGATTTGTCTTCAAGTTCAAAATTGAAGGAATTCATGTATTTTGTCATAGTTACATTTTGGAAAATGAAATGATGTCTAAAAGATTTATCAAAGTAATTGGGTTCATACCTTCACATTTCAGAAATCACAACTGAAACTGAACATTTCACCATTTTCAATGGAGCAATGCAGTATGACTCTGAAAGGTTGTGCTGATTTGATCTGTCTGGGTCAGTGTGTGGTGGAAATAATATTTCCCTTGTGGAGAAGTGAACAAATAAAATGATTCAACAAACAGTTGTCTTTTGTAGATTTAATTAAGCAAACAAATAAAGAGCAAACAGAATAAGGAGCCAACAGAGTGAATCTATTTCAGCTTCAAGGACAAAGATCATACACATGTCTGTGTATGTACTTTACGTCAGATGAAACTGTCACACAGGATAATAGCAAAATACCATATAATACAAGATACTACATAACACTCAGAATGATACATTTTGCTCTAACAATCACTGGGGTGTACCGGGTTGTTATAGATGTTCTAATTGCTAGAACAGATAATTTTGCTGAAAATTCTTCATGTTGTTTCATCTGTTGTGTCAGTGATAACTGTGGTGCCCGTACTGGTTGCTGCAGATCTTCAGGTCAAATCAGCGGAAAACAAGTAAATGACCTGATGCAATAACTCTGCAGGCCACATGACTGTGCAAAGGTTGTGTGTTTGTAAAGCTAATATAATGGCAGAGCCTCATCAGACTTACAACTTCATCATGTGTGTGTCTGTGGCTCTACTCTTGGTGGCTGGTTTGCTCTTCCTGCTCCTCTTTCAGACCCACAAGGCCAAAAATTTCCCTCCAGGGCCCCGACCCATCCCCATCTTTGGAAACTTGCTGCAGCTCAGTCTGGAGAGCCCCATTGCAGATCTGCAGAGGGTAAAGTTAAATAATGTTACCAAGAGAACCTAGAGAACCTACTTGCTTATTATATTTAGATACTGAATTTATGTACTGATGGATTATTTAAGGTTTAATAACCCAAATGGGTAAAATTCTAGAGAATAACACAGTCTTTTAATCCACAAATGGTCATGTTTTACCATGTGTTTATACTGTATGTGTCTTCATTTATATTAACTATTTCTCTAGTTTTTAGCTAGGAATTGAAAAAAAATCATGGATTTTGCTCACTACAATTCATTTAATCATTTAATAGCCTTTGTTTCACACCAGAGGCAGAAAATGCTATGCCTCTGTTGTTCTGACTGCCAGGCTTGTCTGGTGGGCTGAGCTCGTCACTCAAAATGACCCAAGACATTCCTCTAGGCTGACTTATTCTGTCATCATGTACTCTATTATTTATCAGCACTGAAATCCAGAGGAATACAAGTGCTTTAAAGTGAGACAGCTCATTCTTTTAGGTGAGAAATATCTATCAAAGTGGCTATATCAGTAAAAATATTCTACTGCTGTCACTACTCCTACTAATAACAACTTGTTAATTATTGGCTCATTACAGTGGCTGATTGCACGGCATAAAGGTCCCAGTAATTATAATGTACTGTGTCTCTGTCCCCAGCTGGCCAGACGCTATGGTAACGTCTACAGCCTTTTCATTGGTTCCAGGCCTGCGGTCGTCATCAATGGGCTGCAGGCCTTGAAAGAAGCCCTGGTCATCAAGGCTGCTGACTTCTCTGGCAGACCGCAAGACCTAATGATCAATCATGCTATGCAAGTGAAAGGTACAGAGCGAGTTCTGGCTTGTTGTCCATGCAGAGTGATTTTTGGCTTTCATTGTATGCCTGCATTTATTCCATCCGGATGAGTATGGTGTTCTGTCACCCTGTGCTGTTTAGGATTAATGTCACTGGTGAGTTGTTGCTCTGATGTCAGCAGGGTCCACACACAGTCATTTATTATACGCAGTGGTGATAGCACAAAAATCTGGGCCCCATACATGTGTAGCCTCAGTGGGCCCCCTTCCCCTTTTAATACATCCATCGTCACGCCTGTACATATAACTATTGTGGTTATTAGGATTATCGGTAATCAACTGTAATTACTGTGGGAAACTGTGGGTTTAGGGCATTATTATATTATTATCATACCCTGGGCATGAGACAAAAGTGGAAAGTCATCTTACTCTGGCCCCCACAATGCGAAAGGGTTACTTAATTACTGACAACTGACTAATAATTCACTGGACTCAAGTTTTATTTGCAGAATCAAGGTGAATCTGTTTCCAAAACGTGTTCGTCTGTTGCGACAGAAAGTATCATAATAAATCTTTAGAGTCCATACATATATTGCAATCTATACACTGTACATGCACAAAAAGGCAGCCCTGATTGAAAACACAGGATCAGAGCCTGCTATCACTCTCAAACTGATTGACTGGGCTTAATATAGGGAGTAATGATATAATGAATAATAATAATAATTAAGTCTATGTTATTAAATGTTTCTGGTACTGCTGAAGATTTATTTGCATCAGTAAATTGTATAATATTTTATCTCCAGAATCAAGCCAATGCTTTCATACTCTGACCTGGAAAAAGTAATTCATGCACTCATTTCCTCTAGACTCGACACTGTAACTCGCTCCTTTCTGGCATAAGCCAAAAGTCACTCTCTCGCCTCCAACTGGTTCAGAATGCAGCAGCGAGGCTTCTTACTGCTTTTAGCAGACGACATCACATCAAGTTGTGTTCACAAAACAGCTGCTTCGCCTCTGATTGTTTTCTTTCTTGCTCTTGGCTTTCTTTTCTCTATTGGTAGCTTAATTTAACTTTTCTTTTTCTAATCACACGATTGCTTCTAAATATTTTAATATTTAATATTGGGCTCTAATACTGGTTTAGTTACAAAATGTTGTCTGTCAAATTAATTCAGCCAACAGTAATAGTTTACTTATAAGGTAATAGTACAAATAGCTCATAATATGATATAAAATTTCTAAACTGAAAAACAAACAACAAGAAAACCTTTTATTTCCAGGCTTTTTGAGGGCTTTCCCCATGTTGGTGACAGTTTCTTTCACAAAGTAAAAGATTATGTTGAACTCACATCACAAGAGTAGTGAGGGCAATGACATTGGGTTTACAGTCATGTTTGCTCTGAACAGAGTCTCTAATGTGTACTCCAAGGTTTTGTAGTGACCCCAATAATTTCCACAACTCAAATGGGCATGTTTTCTTCCAGAGGGCAGAATAAGCACAGTCAAATTCACAGAGACTCACCATATTAACCAGTGGAGGAAGAAGTATGTACATCCTTTACCAGAGTGAAACTATAAATACCACAGTGTAATAATACTCCATTACAAGTCCTGCATTGATCATTTTACTGAAGTAAAAGTATGGAAGTATGAACAGAAAACTGTATCAACTGTGTCAGAATGTCCCAGAAACGTGTCATACACGTATATCTTATTATTTTTAATAAGAGATCATACTGATTTTACATACTGCTGTTGGGTAGTTTAATTTAAATGATGCATCATATAAGAAGGTCATATGTTTTGGATGTAAAATCTACAGTTGTCAATAAAATATAGTGGGGTAAAATGTACAATATTTCCCTCTGAAATGTAGTGGAGTAGAAGTTTGAAGTATAGCAGGAAATACTCAAGTTATGTAGGGAATTGTCTTAACTACAGCACTTAGGTACTTTCCACCACTGAGTAACTGGCAACGCAAGATAAAATATAATATTATACCAGTACACTGATTTTTCACAGATAAATAATTGCCAACCAATAACATAAATGCTCTCAAACTGATTACATGTGAAGTTTAAAAAGTCCTTATTATGGCCCCATCTGGTGGTAGTGGTGGTTGAAGAACTTACTTACTTACTTTAAGTAAGTATTATCAGCAAACTGTACTTAAAATATCAAGTATAAGTACTTGCTCTGCAGTAAATGCCCCCTGTTACTGAGATATATATATATATATATATATAACATTATTAGATTGTTAATACTGATGCATCAGTGTGTAAGCAGCATTTTGCTGTTGTAGCTGCTCCAGGTGGAGCTAGTTTTGATTATTTTATATACAGTAGTATACTGTAGTTTAGGGGTCAGGGCCCCTCAAAGGGTCACAAGAGTAAATCTGAGCAGTTGAGAGATAATTAATGCAACAGGAACACAATCAAAACTAAGTTGTGCTACACAAATTTCTACTCATTGTTTGGACTGAAAACTTTACTTTTATGTGAAATATTGGATAATTTGACCATTTTGGGGTCAACAGATATTTACAGTGAATGAAACGAAATAAAAGTTTAAAGAGGAAATCACTCTTAGGAACTGCTAACAACTCATAGACACCTAAAATGAGGGGCCCCAACTAGACACTGCTTTTTGTAAGGGGTCACAAGCCAAAAAAAATCATATGTTTTTTTATGTCAAATCTTAATCTGAAAAGTAACTAATAACTATATCTATATCTATCTATATCTATCTATCTATATATATATATACATATATAGATATTTACTTACTTGAGTACAGTACTTGAGTAAATGTAGTTAGTTACATTCCACCACTGGGTGGTAGTATTAATAATGACACTGATTAATAGCAGTGCAGGCTGCTGAGCATATTTTCACCAGGATTAATGTGATTTAATACATTTTTTGACATACAAACACTTAAACCATCAATATAATTTATGTGTTGTGTTGTTGATGATGAGGCAATAGGCAGCTCAAGCAGTTATTAATAATAATATGGATATTAAATCTTGTCATTAAAAAAATTGTATTTAAAAGTGAATACACTGTTCCTTCCAAGTTCTAAATGGACCTTTCTGCATGTAGCTCATGCTCCCGGAGTGGCTCTAGCAGATTATAACCCTGGCTGGAGAGAACATCGACGCTTTGGTCTGATGACCCTGAGAAACTTTGGTCTGGGGAAACAGTCCATGGAGCAGAGCATTCTGGGAGAGATACATCGCATCATAAAGCTACTGGAGCAGAGTGTCGGTATGTCCAGTTTGTCCACAAACAGGACACGTCGATGGTTTGTTATATGGTTAAACATACATGATATTGAGCAGGACATCAGGATCTAGAAATTGATCTTTTGAACTCTTTGCTGAAAACCAGAAACCCGGAAGTCAATATCTTTATCTTATTTTCTTTTCTCATTATATTTTTTTTCTTTTTTTAAATCTTAGTATATCAGGTTTAGACCATTAGTGACTCACTATTTTGGTCAAGGAATCATTGTTCATGTTGTTTTTGCAGGTAAGACCGTGAATCCACACCTGCTGTTCCACAATGCAGCCTCCAACATCATCTGCCAAGTTCTGTTTGCTCGGCAGTTCGACTACGAGGATGAGTTCATGAAGTTTTTTGTTGGCTTTTTTCATGAGGTCTCCAAAATAAACAACGGGCGCTGGAGTATGGTGACTCTCAATGACATAGCATCAATACTATAAATGTAGAGTGAATGTAATATGTAAACTTGCTCAGTAAAAACAGTGTGAGATAGATGACGAATACTGAACCATTATGTTAAAAGGAAATTGTCAAGATTAGCTTGTGCACAATATATGTAAGAACAAAAAGAAGTGAATTTGGAGATGGATCTCTGTACTACAGTACATTGTACCTTCTATTATTGTTACATAGTTAAGTTATTTAGAAAACAACCAATCTATCAAATTGCCACTGAGAACTGCAGTAACACGGCTCTCAGAATCACCTGGGAAGTGTTCAGAAAACTTAAGAGCTCCTTAAACTTTGTAATTTTTCATTTTTCTCTCCCATACAGATTTATGACTCTATCCCCATAGTGCGCAACCTGCCACTGCCCTTCCAGAGAGCCTTTAAGATGTGCAAGGTATGTTTTGTAAAGCGTTTATTTCAAAGTCTGGCAAACAACCATTAAATCATGTTTTATTACAGAGATAATGGCTTATGGGTTCAATTGATGGGGTTACCTGGTCATTTCTGTAGTAAAGGCCAAGGAATAACAAAATGACCTGCTAACCAGAAAGAATAAATCTGCAGTGCAGAAATATTGCCCTGCTGCTCAATGAAAGTAAGAGTGAAAGAGAAAGAAAGAAAGAAAAATGTCAGCATGTTCATGATGAAAAGCTTAGCGTGTTAGCTAAACGTGTTAGTGTTCTAACATTAACTACTTAGCACTCAACACAAAGTACAGCTGAGGCTGATGTCATCACTTTTGCAAGTATTTGGTCATAAACCACAGAATTGGACAAATTGAACTTTTGACCCGATGATGGCGCTAGATGAAAAGTCAGGGGATCACCAAAGTTATTACACTTGATCCCGAGGGGAACATGAATGTCTGTACCAAATTCATGGCAATCCATCAAATAGCGGTCAATCTGAAAAAAAATTGAACCTGCTTGGGCACTGCATGAAATGTCACCAAAGTCATTAGGATACATTGTCTGGGAATCATGATTACCTACTGAATTTTCTGCCAGTCCATTTAGTAGATGTTGAGATATTTCACGCTGCTAGCATTACAAAAAAAATAGGAAGGAAGCTGTGCAAGATGGAAAAATTAAGGGGAAAAAGACATCAACCAAGGAAAGAAATCAAAATTAGGGACACGTAGAAAAAAAAAGAAAAAAGGAAGAATTGAGGGAAGGAAAGAAAAAAGGAAAGAAACATTTAGATAACTAATTTAGGTTCAGAATGCAGCAGCGAGGCTTCTTACTGGTTTTAACAGACGACATCACATCACCCCAATCCTGGCTTTCGCTCCCTTGGCTCCCCATTCGATTTAGAATTGATTTTTAGATTTTACTGATCACTTTTAAGGCACGCCTGTGTCTGGCCCTAAGCTATATAGCAGAAATGCTGACCCCATATGAGCCAATTCTTAGCCTTAGGTCCTCGGGTGGGGCCCTTCGGGTTGTTCCAAAGTCAAGGTCAATCTAAAGGTGTCCGTGCTTTTGCCATCAGGGCCCCTCAGCTTTGGAACGGCCTGCCTGAGGAGATAAGGCTCGCAGAATCAGTAAATCAGTAAAACCCATTTTTATAGACTTGCTTTTATGTGATGTTGTCTTTATATCGTCTTTTTATTGCTTTTACTGTTTTTAATTATTTTTATTTGTATTTATTGATCATTAATTTTTATCTTGCTTTTGTTTTGCTTTATTGTTTGGCTTTCTGTTGTTATATTGTTTTCTGTGTATCCTGCTTTTGCTTTGTCTGTCAAAGCGCTTTGTAAACTTCAGTGTTATTATTATTATTATTATTATTATTATTATTATATGGAAGAAACAAGGATAAGAGTTATGAACTGTACTAAAGTTGGCAGCCGGGTAACAAATGCCATGAAGGATGATTCTGCCTAATTAGCAGGTCATTGCGGTAAACTGAAGGCACTTTGCAACATGACACAACAATTCCAACTGAATCGGTCACAGTGCCATGACGAGGTGATTAGAGAGACATATTTTTTGAATAAGAACTACAACACATGAGTTTAACCACGAAAAAGTGCTCAAAAACAGCACAACATCACAAGGCTGCTGAATAACATCGCTCTACTGAATATGACATGCTGGGAAATTGTTAGACGGGGCAGCCCAGGACATTACAGTATTGCTGTAAATGGGTTTACATTCATCAGTGTAGCATGAAAAAAAACAAGCTGTGGCCCTGAAAAATAAAGCATTACTGTATGTTAAGTAGACTTAAATATCTGTGCCAGTGAGATAGAATTTTTTTTCTAAAACTTGTACCTGTTTATTTCTTGCCAGCTTGCACACAAAAGATATTTGAAGATGTTGGCTGAGAACAAAAAGACCAGAGTTCCTTTCAAACCACTGCATTTCATAGACTGCTACCTGGATGAACTGGATAAGGTATGTGTGTCTTTTTGTTAATAGGAAGAATTCTGTTCAGAGCAGCTGCCATGCTGTTGATCGGTAAGACGTTTTAGCTGCTGTGGTGAGAAAATGAGCAGTATTTACTCACTCTTTCTCTCTTTTGTCTGCCTGCAAAGAGAGGAGATGATGGCTCGTCATTTTCTGAAGACCAGCTTTGTGCATTTATTTTGGATCTTCACTTTGCGGGGACTGACACGACCGCCAACACTCTGCTCACTGCCTTCCTCTACCTAATGAACTATCCACAGACACAGGGTATGTCTGTCTGTCATCTGTCAGTTTGCTTTATATAGCCATGCTAGAGGCTGTAGGCATGGCAATGTCAGTCAGCCAGTTGGTCCACCTGACTGAAATATCTCAACAGCTATAATATTGATTGCCATGAAATTTGGTACACACATTCATGGTCACCAGAGGATGAATTGTAATCACTTTGGTGATCCTGACTTTTCATCTATGGCCATCATGAGGTCAAAGTTTTAATACTAGTTCTGGTTTATGACCAAATACCTGAAAAACGAATGATGTTCCCATCAGCCTCAGCTGTACTTTGTGTTTAGTGCTAATTAGCAAATGTTAGCATGCTAACACACTAAACAAAGATGGTGAACAACAGTAAACATTATGCCTGCTAACCATCAGCATATTAGCATTGCCAGTGTGAGCATGTTACCATGCTGACGTTAGCATTTAGCTCAAAGCTTAGTCCAGCCTCACAGAGAAGCTAGCGTGGCTGTAGACCATAGACTGTATATAAAAATGGACGACCTGTCTCCACTTCCTCCTACTGTACAAAAATGAAGCCAAAATATCCCGGATACAGGAGCTGCCATCTTGCGCTGGTGACGTCATTTGTTTTGTGCAGTAGTGATCCGCGGTGGAACCGTGGTATCGAGGTCCTGCCTATACACCTGCCCGGACCAATCGCGAGCACACTCACAGTTGTCAATCATGATGTGACACCCCCTTTTTATAGCATCAAATAACTAATTAAAACAAACTTATCAGAAAAAGGAACACTTGAACAAACATCAGCATGATAAGAACTACCTAAAATGACAGAATCCATCTTTGGAAACATTTTATTTGACGTGTACTTGGATTTTTCATATATTTCATATATATATTGCTTATATACAGCCTGTACTGCAGACTCTTAGTCATGTTAATGGTTTGACTGTTCCTCTTTTTCAGGGGTCCAGTCTGAGACAACGACATGGCAAACTGATTCTTATCCAGGGACAAAAGCTCTTTTAAACATACTTGTCACACTTTATTTTTATCACATGGACAACAGAACACACCTGCATGTCATTTTGTATCGAACAGTTTGAATCAGCTGGCACAGTTCAGGCTGCCATGCCTTGTTCTCTCTGGTTAACAGTTCTGTTAACTGTCTCACTCTTTTTCTCCCTCTGTCCATGCTGTCTTTCTCTCTGTATTCCTCAGAGTGCTGTCAGCAGGAAATAGACAAAGTCCTGGATGGGAAGGATGAAGCCAGTTTCGAAGACAGACACCAGATGCCCTATGTGCAGGTACAGTGATTATTGGATCATATTCAGATTCATGTTCACACCTCTATCTTGTATCTGACTGAATTTCAAATTGCTGTGAAGTGTAACATTTCTATGATCTAATGAATCTGATATACTGCAGTGTGATGCTCTAACAGCTGTCTCTGTCATGCAGGCCGTCATTCATGAGATCCAGAGGATGGCTGACACTGTTCCTCTTAGTGTTTTTCACTGCACCACTAGAGATACAGAGTTAATGGGATACTCCATACCCAGGGTAAAATATCATTTGTGTCAATAAAAAAATAGAGAAAATGCTTTTTAAGGAATTTCCCTCTGAGCACTTACAGGTCAGATTTACTTTAGAGGAAATCCTGTCTGTACAACCATCTTTAGGTTCTGTGAAGAACTATTCAAAGTCACAGAACTTATTATATTCTTGGGTTTACTATATCTTGGTTTTGAATATATCACTCAATTTAAGCATCTTACAGCTTCAATGAACTGCAATCCGCTAACTTTAAGGGTATAGTAATATGTTAAATGATTGAAATTGAAATTCGCACTCCCCCATTGTTTATGTACCTGAGAGTCTCCACCCCTTATTTCTCTTCTGTCACCGCTTTGTAAAATCTTTAAAAAAACATTTGCAAAGATGATTTCTGTAAAAGTTGATTATTTTAACATTAAATCTACCTACACTGTGATATCAAGTGCTGTTGCAGTAGAAATATGGCCCATTTCAGTTGATGCATTTTGCATTGAATATTGTAAATTGGCAAACCCAATGCAATATTATAAGCTGGACCTGGCATCAGCTGCTTGTGACCCAGTTCAAAAAGAATAATGTGTATGAGTGAAAGAATGATGACAATATGACGGATTTATATATCCAGCAGAAAGTTACATCTTCTCTGCATTTGAGGGTTTTAGAGACTCCACACTTTTTGTTAGAATCACTGACTTCTGGTCTCTGTTAGTCCGACAATGCGTGAAGCTGTGCATGTGACGCAGTAGTGTTGTAGTTGCTATGAGGGGATACTTTATTGCTAGATCAAATTTTTGCATATCGGATTTTGGCAGTAAAGAAATGAAATACAGTGTCGGGTGATTTTACTGATACATTCAGTATCAACATGTTGAGACTTGCCAGAGAACAACATACCCTCATTATGTTGATAAAGAACATTATCCGGGCGGCATTACATTTCCTCCAAAACATATTTGCTGTTGTAAATGATTAGTAGTAGTTTAGACTTAACACCATGTCACATAAAACAATGACAGAAGAATTCAGACTTTTTCTGCAACTGTTGTGCTTTTAGTTGCAGAGTATCAATGTGTAGTTTACTTGGAAAGAATGTATTTTTTTATATTTAAAACATATTTTTGGCAACCAGATTGAACCCAGGGGTTTCTGATGAAATGGGGGTCTATGTAAAAGCATGGGAAAGAGGATCCACAGTGGTGAGAGTCATAGGTGTGTGTTTACATTTTAATAAACCTCTTCTCTTCTTTGTTGTTTGTTCTTCAGGGAACCATTATCATCCCCAACCTGTCCTCAGTGCTGAATGAGGAGGGACAGTGGAAATCCCCCCATGAATTCAACCCTGAAAACTTCCTCAATGAGAAGGGAGAGTTTGTGAAGCCAGAGGCCTTCCTGCCTTTCTCTACAGGCGAGTGAAAATGATTATTACATTCATAGATAGAACGGGAGGTTTGATTGAGGCAATATCTTGAAGTTATAGAAAATATGTTGGTATTTTTAACCGGTAGGTCCTCGTATGTGTCTCGGAGAGGGTCTGGCTCGTATGGAGCTCTTCCTCATTATGGTGACTCTGCTGAGGAGGTTCAAGTTCATCTGGCCTGAGGATGCAGGGGAGCCAGACTACACTCCTGTTTTTGGGACAACCCAGACCCCCAAACCTTATAGTATGAAGGTCCAACTCAGAAAAATGATTCCTCAATGTACATAATCAGAACAGTGGTTATACATTTAGAAAAACAATTACAAGTAGAGTATGTTTTAAAATGGTCAAAAGAAATGAGAGATTTTCACAAATACATTTTGTAACTCATCTTTGTGAGGACAACAGTATTTAAAACCAGTTTTTCCAAGTTCTTTTGTAGTATAGATAAAGTTAAAATGTAGTTACAGCAGGAGACCAAAGCACAACAAGAAGAAAGTGAATATTTCATTTATGTTTGAATGCTAATGAATGCTAATGTTGCTCCATGTCTGCTGGATGTGTAAATAGGTAACTGGCAACTGTTTATTAACATGTCATCAAGTTATAAAAACTTTATAATGTGTGTGATGTTCAACTTGCTGTGGAGTTCTGTATCAAATGACAATGTGAAAGGGGTTCTTTATTGTGATAAGAATTAGTGAGAGTTATCACCTGAATCTGCAGCCCCCCTCAGCTTTACGGAGCTTTATAACAAGTTTCAGCTCATTGTTTAGCAACTGTAGTGTTTTGGTTCACTCTCACCGCTCTGATAGTGTTGTTTCGGCTGCAGCAGGCAGCTGTTTTCAGTAAAAAAGCTCTAAAAACCCACTGTACACTATCTGCTCAGCACCAAATGGCAAATACATAAAGTTAGCAACTAGCTGGTGAACACAGTGGAGCATTTAGCAGCTACAGAGCCAGATATTTCCATGAGGAGTTGGTAGAGACCAAAAACAGAGCTAAAGGAGATTGAATCCAGCCAGTCTTACATTCATCAGGTGGACATAAACCCAACTCCAAATGAATGATAATGTTGCTCCATAACTGCTGGATGTGTAAATAAGTGCACATGGGAGACGTTTGTCTTCAGGGCTTCCTGCCAGAAAGCCTTCAGGAAGTCAGGTGACATAGTATAGAGTGACAAAGTCCATGTAGCAAGGAGGAGGTCAGGGATGGATGGGTCAAACACCGGACTTTCACCCAGAAGACCACCGTTTGTGTCCTGTGTGAAACCAAATGTCATTGTTGACTTTTATTATTTTAAACCAAACCATGATCTTTTCCTAAACCTAAACAAACTGCAACCATTTCACAACGTTAACTATGTGTTAGAAAGCCTTCTGGCAGAAAGCCTTGAAGGCAAACTTCTCCCACGTGCTAAATAAGCAACTGTTTGCTAACAAGTTCACCATTTCAACTTAAAAAGGTGATGATGTCAGTGTCAATTGTTTCCGCCAAGTAGCTAAAAACAAACTGATTAATGCAGCTTTAAACATCACAGAGGAAAGAAAATAAGTTCTATAAACTACACTGTGATCTTTATTGAATGCAACAAAGCTGCTAATTGTAGTCATAGTGTAGGTCACAGTTTTATCAGATGAAACTATAAACTCTGAATCCTAAGATTTTCTATTTTTCACTTGTGATCAGACAGACTTTCAGCCAGATGTTATGATTGTCATAAAACATATTACTCAGTGTTCCCTTGTTGCCAGTGTCAAATTGTAAAAATTGTAATTGTAAAATTATGTACATTTTTATCAAATGAACAAACAAAGTTGTGCAACATCAAATCATGTGTAACTTTGTCCCCTGCTCAACAAAGAATGGTTGATAGAGGGTGACACTATAGGAAAGGATGGAGTGTCCACAATGGAAAATGTTCATCGTCTGGACAGCATTCATTTGTCTAATAAATTCAGTGGAAATCTGCCTCTTAGCTTTTGATGTAACATGTGTAGCAGTGGATATTTTGACCTGCCACCTGATGGTGGCACTAAAGGAAAGGTCATGGAGTCACCAAAATCACCAGGATTCAATCTCTGGGAACTGTAAACATCCACATCAAATTTTGTTATCAAGATGTCTTAATTGTTCTAGACTAAAGTCAGTGGGGGAAAGTAACTAAGTACATCTACTCAAATACTGTCAGTACAATTTTGAGGTACTTGAATTTCACTTGAGTATTTCCATTTATGCTATACTTTTACACCACTGCATTTCTGAGGGAAATATTGTACTTTTTACTCCACTACATTAATGTATAATATTCCAGCTGACAGATGTAGTTAATAGTTATTTTTCAGCTTAGGATCTTACATATAAAACCTGTGATGACCTTATAAAATACGATGGCTTGTTATAGTTTACACTACCCAAAATATATATAAAGTAGTTAAAATCAGCTCAGAATTAGAATGACAATAGTGAAGTATAGTATAATAGTAGTAAATATTATGAAATATTATGACACTGACAGAAGCCATTCTGCTGCATAATGAGTACTTTTAGTTTTGATACTTTGAGTGTATTTTATTTTGAAGGTGGGAATTTTATACTTGTAACTGAGTATTTTTCTACTGTGTATTAATACTTTTTTACTTGAGTAAAGGATCTTAATACTTCCACCACTGACTAAAGTGTTGGACAGACTGACACTCATGGATTTACATCTCCTGTTATGTCCCCTCTCTAGTGGGACCCTACACCACCCCACTATAAAAGAACATAAACTTGTGTTGTGAGACGCTCGAATGTTTGCGATTGAATCAGTTAGTTAAAAAGTTGAATAAGTAGGTCATTATAGTTGCTGTGTTGATATTGCACAAACAGTACAGTCTGTCCACTTCATTACAACATCAAGACATTTATGGTCATTCTTAGAAATAATAATTGACCTGTCTTTTCTACCTGCCATAGAGGTACACTGAAGCCTGCACTATTCAGGTTAACCAGTGGCCTTTTGATGGTTGGACAGTGGTGTATTATTGACGCTTTTGTGTGGATGCTGTATTGTTTTGCTGGGCGGTCTCTTGAATGTCAGCGGGAGGCCGGAGGTAGGGGGGTGGGCTTGAATGTGTGTGTGTATGTATGTGTGTGTGTGGGTGTGTGTGTGCTGACCTGGACCTTCTGTGATGACATTCAGTTGGATGACTGGTATGGCAGGGAGGACAGAGAGAGGAGAGCAAAAGAGGAAAATAAACTGAAAGAGCCACAGAGATAGATTAAAGGAGGATATATTAAACAGACAAGTCAAGAAAAAAGAAACAGCAAAGAAAAAAAACAAAAAGTGAAAATCAGAGACAAGGTGAGATTGTGTTGACTCGGCGGTGCAGAGACAATTTGACTGACTGAAATGGAATCGAAGAGACTGAGACAAACTTGGGATTATCAGTAACAGATCATCAGAAGTGGAGTTTCTCAAACATGGACTAGTCTGGGAGTCTGCACATAGATACACACACACACACGCACACACACACATACACATTGTCACAGTTTCCTGTAGTGAGCCGTCTTGGCAGTGGACAGGTGTCAGTATGCAGGAGTCTCCAGGTGCCATGGGTGTAGATGGCAGCTACGCCAGCAATGTTCCCGCCTTTCTCACCAAGCTGTGGACCCTGGTGGAGGATCCGGATACCAACCACCTCATCTGCTGGAGCACTGTGAGTCAGTCCTGAGGACATACTGTGCATGATACTGTAGTAACTCAGAGTACAATGTAAGAACTATGTCCTCTAAACCATCTAAACCATCATCCTCTTGCTCAGTGAACACACTCTAATGCTAGTGTTCATCGTCTACCTGCTGTTCTTTGTTTAGGAACAGCCCATTTTGATAAAATGATCAGCAAGTCAAAAATAAGTTGTGACTAGACACCAAACAGTTTTGTGTCTCACAACCTGAGATGACATGTTTGTATGACATGAGGAAGACATCTCTGATGAAATGTGCACACATTATTCACAGGGCTGATCAGAAAATAGGTTTAGCACCAACAGGCAAACAACTAACTTTATGAGGATAATAAACTTGAAAGAATAAGATCAATAATAAAACAGAGTACATATTTAGCTAGCAATTAAACTGTCCGACAGGAGGTGAGCTAGCTCCCTTCTCAGGAGGTCGCTATCAAGGCCCGTTCCCGCGCTCGTTTAGCTTGCTAAGTAGCTGCACTTCCTGCTGTGTAGCCTGGCTAATGGATACTTGTTTAGCACTGCTAACAAAACTGCTACTTCCATACCTGTTTAGCTTGCTAACAACTCGCTTGTTTAGCAACTAGCTAACTCGCGAAGTGGAATAACCCCAGAGAAAAAAGCACCGGGTCTTACTTGTCTTTTATAGTATTATAATATAAATATAATAATATATACAATATAATATAAATAAGTGACACAAAAGACAGTTAATAAAGCTGACGTTTTAAAATAAGGAATTAGCTGGTTGTTTAGGGCAGGTCTTTCACAGTCTAGCTGCCGTGATAAACTCATGTCTGATAAGTTGTGATCTTTAGTGTAAAGGCAGGAAGGCCAGAACAGTAGTGGAAGAAGTACTCAGATCCTTAACTCAAGTAAAAGTACCAATACTACAATGTAGAAATACTCCATTACAAGTATTATCAGCTAAATGTGAGTAAAAGTACTCGTTCCACAGAAAAACAGCCCCTGTGGCTGATATACATGTATATTACATTATTAGATTGTTACAGATGTATTAATGTGTACTGATGTAGCTGGTCAAGGTGGAGCTAGTTTTAATTACTTTATATACAGTCCAGTTCCCAACCTAGGGGTCGGGTCCCTTCAAAGGGTCACAAGATACGATAAATCTCTGGGGTCGTGAGATGATTAATGGGTCATGGAAGAAGAAAAAATACATAGTTCTGATACACAAATCTGTATTCAGACTGTTCTCTAGTTTGTTTTTCGGGTTAAGTATTGGAGAGTTTCACCTCTTTGGCCCTTGCACAATTATTTAAATGAAACCATGATCTGAGAAGTTAAAAGGGAAAATCACTCTTTGGTGGAACTGCTGACACCTGAAATGTGATAAGAGGCCAACAATATTTTTGTAAGAGGTCCCAAAAAGATGTGATTAAGTAAAATCATATTTTTTCTTGAATCCTCCTTTTGAGTGGTTGTTTGAACTGCTTGTATCGAAGCACCTGTATCAAGTCTGTCTGATGCATTCTGTGTAAGATGAATGTAACACAAATTCCCAGTACCGCTTTACAACGAGTTGTACTTCATAGGTTTTATAAATGGTTATATTTTTTGTTGATTAACCATTTATTAGTACATAAATAAAACCATTATGCATACATAAAACTCACTGTTTGTTTGTCAGGTTGTGAGTCTGCATTTAAGTGCGGGATCTGTTAATTTGGTGCGTCCTCTGCCAAAGTAGCATGCGTTCTTTGGCGTTAAAAGTGCATTCTGATTAGCACACTTTTACAACCTGCTACCATTAGTGCTTTACTTTTGACCTTTGACCCAGGGTAGGCGGCTAAATTTAAAATTCTGTGAGCAAATAGAAGTACTTAATCATCATGTAATCTTTGTCCATGAAGAAAAACATATCATTTTCTAAGTGAGTTTTGGTAGCATTGTCTAGATGACAGAAAACAGAGACCATATGTGGCTTTCTCCTAGGGAATGAGTTATGCAGGACTGATGTGTGACACAAAGACGAGGCTTCAGTGATGAACAGGAAGAGGACAGCTTCTCTGTTCTTCTTCGTAGGGAGACAAACACACAGACAGATGCTGTCCAGTCCCATGACATCTATAGTTAGAGTGTGCAGCATCAGCTGTTGCATTGTCAGACAGTCAGTAGGCCAGTGAGCATCACTACATCTAAGGTAACAGCAGCGTCTTATTAGAATTGTCTAAACTTTATAAATTTCACACCTGTTGTGCAAATGGGTTTTGCAAACTCCCGATGTAATGAATATACAATACTTTACACAATAATGCTCATCAGACTAAAACAGAGCTACAAATGTTGGGAGAGAGAGCATGACTCATCACCCACAGAGAGAGAGAGAGAGAGAGAGAGAGAGAGAGAGAGAGAGAGAGAGAGCTGAATTTGGCTGCTGATGAATAGATCCTGTGCTCTGGGGAAAATATATTATTTCCTTACAAAACTCCTTTAATCATGAAGGTAACATTATTTCACATACAGTAAGTATCCATCTAGTAACAGGTGTTGAGTCGTGTTTACAATGTAGAACATTATCCCATCAGTAAGAGTGTATGTCACTGTACACTTAGTGTTGATTAACAAATGAAATGGCTACAAAAGTGCTCTTTAGAATCCAAAACAGGCAAAAATGACCACAAAATGACAGCTCATGCAGAATCATCTGTAATCTGCAAAAAAAGTGTTTTACAGCCAGTTCTGCTTTGGGTTCAAAAGTGCAATATTTCCTTTGATGTTTACAGGCACATTAATATCCCATTTATGACTTTTTTCTCCTTTTTTGTGTTATGAGTCATATTTGTGATATGATGTTTGCATGAAATACAGTGTGACCTGGTAAATATACATCCCTGTTCATGTGATTATAATATGGCACTTTAATCAGATAATTTCTGCATTTTTTGTGATCAGAGGCAGAAATGCAATCAAGCACAGCGTGGTGCAAACTGAAGGGTAGGCTGGACAAATTAGGATCAAATTACTGTCCATTTGAACAGAGTCAGACATTCACTGTCACCTTAGTAGACCATTGTTAAATTGTTTGTCATATATTCTTTTGTTTGTCTTCTCTTGCCTTTTGGAACGTGCTCCCACCTCCTTCATTTGTTTGGAGAAGTCTGACAGAACTGATACTCTTTTGCAAGTTTCGTTTAAAGTTCCTTATCACTGCAAAAGTCTTCACTGGCAGCGGAGTACTATATGTCATGTTACTATCTATAAAAAGCATAATCCCAGTGGTGCCACACTTCATAAGCTGGCACTTGTTCCATGTCATTCCGGAGCAGATTCAAATAAACAGCAGGTTTCCACAGTTGTCTACGACAACTCTTCCGTCTTTGTAGCAGTTGGAGCTCATTTCAGTTTCACTTCAAAACAACGTGAAACGTTGTTCTTTGTCATTTTCCTGTGCTGTAATTAAAACAGGTAGTAGACGCTGATTCCTTTGACGTTTGACTGATTTTCCGTAACAGTATTTATGATAACACAATACATCATTCACTAAGACGTTCTGGGATCCAAACGTTTGTGTTTTCAGTCACACTGAGAAATAGTAATGAGAGAGTTGTAGTTTTAACTGTTTTAGTCCTATTTTACGTGTGTGTATGTGTGTTTTTAAATGTGTTTTAAATGTGCATTATTTATTGTTGAGCCTTGTCAAGGGAAATTTTCTATTACTTTGTGACAGACAATAAAGTTATCTTATCTTATTTTGAAAAAAGTAACCAGCCTGTTATTATGTTGATTGTAAATATAAATATATATATCTATCCTTAGAATGACCGGAATAGAAAAATACATGCATCCATCATTTACAGACTCTGTCTTGTCTGTAAATGTTCCCTCTCTCTACACAGTATGAGCTATGATCAGAGATAATGTTAACTAATTCCTGACTATTCTCTATTTCAGACTGGGACTAGTTTCCATGTGTTTGACCAGGGACGCTTTGCCAAGGAAGTTCTGCCAAAGTACTTTAAACACAATAATATGGCAAGCTTCGTTCGACAGCTCAACATGTGTGAGTACACTCTTCTCTTCTCTTCTCTTTTCTCAACTACAGTGTGTATTTATGCTTTGTGTCTGTGTTTGCTCGTATATGTGTGTGTCTAGATGGTTTCCGTAAGGTGGTGAACATTGAGCAGAGCGGTCTGGTGAAGCCTGAGAGAGATGATACAGAGTTCCAACATCTGTACTTCCTCCAGGGGCACGAACACATGCTGGAACACATCAAGAGGAAGGTATGGACACACACACAAACAAATGCACACATACACAATGTCTCAAAGACAAAGTGACCAGAAAGTGTCTTAAAAGTGCACATAACATGACACCCTCTATCCTTAGACCCTCAGAACAACAAGACTAAGAGGCTAAAGCCATGCTAGCAGCTGTCTAGATGAATCCAGGTGCTGATCTATGTGTTGCTCCCTCATGCACCGCCACCATTACTGCTGTGGCAGAGTGCAACTGAACACATTTACACTGATATTAGAAGCACTGATGTTTGGGTTAATCACGGTTGGCAGTTGCCACCTCCGACAGGTAGTCTGTGTGACTGTGGAAGTTGTTCAGTCTCTAAACACCACCCCTCCTGTTCGACCTCCACAAAATGTGGACATGTGAAAGAGCTGTGCGAAGTACCCCAGCAGGAATTACTTGCTAGATTATGATTTAAATCATCAAACTCCATGATGTATTGCAATGTAACCAGGAGAAATGCATCATATCAAAAATCAGAAACACATGATACTGTACAAGTGGAATTTTGACCAGGAAAAAAGAGAGTACCAAGTTAGCAAGACATATGCAGGGTAGCAGCAAACCATTGCCCTATTTATAGGCAGAGCGCTCAGCCTTTAGCGGCCCCTGGTCATTCCCTTGTCGACAAGCCGCATGGTGCTTAAAAAGTGAAATCCTTTACTTACATTACAGCGTTATGTGGGTTTACAAGTGAGGTGCCACCGCAGTAATAGTCTAAGTTTCCGCCTACAACCATTCTATAAGGCGCAGCAGTGCTTTGAGATAAATGCTAACGTCAGCCTGCTAATATGTTTACAGTAACAATGCTAACATGCTGATGTTTAGCAGGTGAAATGTTTACCGTGTTCACCATGTTTGTTTAGCATGTTAACATTTGCTAATTAGCACTAAACACCGCCAGCTGCTAGTGTTGCTAAAAATTCCGGCTCACAAACACAGCAGAGGGAATGTGTGGTTGAATGTGCTGTATCTGAGTAAGTTACCAAATTAGGCTGTACTCTGTGTGTTCAGGTATCCATAGTGAAGAGTGAAGAGACCAAGGTTCGTCAGGAGGACCTCAGTAAACTGCTGTATGAAGTTCAGCTTCTCAGAACACAGCAGGACAACATGGAGTGTCAGATGCAGGACATGAAACAGTGAGTAGAGAGGTTTTGTGTGTGTGCCGTGGCCCCACAGGCCCTCAGCCCTCCAACAAAGTCCATCCCTGCTACCTGCTATTGATGTGTGACTGACACTAGCAGGATAATGGTTTAATGTACACCAAGTTTGAACATCAGTAACATGTTCCCTTTTCATAATAGTTAACCTTAATCTCCCATGTAAATCAGGCTTTGCTTAGCTGGGAAAATAATTATCATCAAAGTACCCTTGTGCAAGGTACTCAACCCACAACTGTTCCAGTGAAGTGACCCAGCAGCCATCTGAACAAGCCTACAATAGTTATTGGTGTGAAACAAGACTGGATTACCAACAAGGCAAAGTGGGCAACTGATCTCGGGCCCCGGATCCTCAGGGTTGTACATTCTGTTGTTAATGGCAGATATGTTTAGGAATTTGCTGAAATTCAAAATCAACACAGATCCTGCACTATTACATTATCTTGAGGCCTTGTCTCGTAGACAGACCTAAAGTCTAGTTTTAAGACCTGGATTATTTTGGTTAAGATTATGCTTGTGTTGAAGCGTATGATATGCCTTCAAACTCATCTATTACTCAGATCTATTACTCAAATTGGACTTCCTGGATCTTATTTCATTATCTCACCAGCACCTGAAACAACACGCCCTCACCAGCATGGTTCCTTGTGTAGTTTTAACGCTGTTTTCTGTCAGAACGCCCACTCAATCGGAACTTGAAATTGCAGAGTGAACAAGTGAGGGGTGGGGGTCAAAAGGAGCCCAACAATACATTTTTTGCCCCTGGCCCCCCTTCCAGTTCCATGGTGTGAAAGTTATGTAAATGAAAATACAAATTCTCAGGTCAGGTCAGTTTGACACTTGACACTAATTAGTTTGGCTAGTAAGCTCAAAACATTTTACAAAGAAAAACCTTGAGACAGTAAATTTGTCCACTGAGTGCCTTTGTAGCCTGACTATGACTACAGCTTTGTAAGGTTAAATACCAATAAAAATTGCATGGCCTTAAAACTTCAAAATACAAAATGTTGTTCTATCTTTTATTAAGAAAAGACAGTTATGATGCTTTATAGTTTAAATGCACCCCCCTCGTGTTTTAACCACATTGTGGAGGGAAAATGTGAGAAGAGCAATTGGCCTCTCTGTTATTCCTCTTGCTAAGTTGGAACAAATCACCCAGTGGACGAACTGACTTTTTTTCTAGAGGCTATTGTTGCTGAAAATAGCTGTTGTGTGTCTATTGTGTGCTGGAGCTGCTTTGTGCTCAGTATTGTTTGCTAATGAGAGGAGAGAATGTTCACCTGCTCACCTGACGAACACACACACACACACACACACACACACACACACACTTCACACACACCAGTAACGACATTCTTAGAAAGGATGACCACATGTGTGCCTGTGCACACGTACGGACAATGCGCTTAGAAAATATTCCACCATGAATATGTAAATTAAAAAATGGATGGAAATCTAAATACACATCTTGATGTACAATGCCAAAATAGGTTTTTGTGTCTCTAGATTGCTTTAAATGACTTCTCCCTCTAACACAGCTTGTCAGGCTTAGCTCGTCAGCTGTGTGATGAGAATTAGCATGTACGCTCAGTCAATCAGAATGAGCCTTGAGTAGTTTACCCTGTTTACCATGGCTGCAAACTAGTCGCCTTTCGGTGATATTCTGCATTTTAAATGAAAAATATGGTAGCCTTGTGTCTTGTTTTGGGGAGCAGGACAGGTTGTCCACATTTAAGGCAGGACCCCGCTTGACCTCACCAACAGACCTAGGAGTCTTGCCTGTTTCGTCAGGGTTAAGGAGGGGTCAGAGATTTCAGCTGAACCAAACTTTCAAATCCAAGCAAGGTAGTTTTGAGCAGACATATATGAATTTTGTTGGAAAAATCACCTGTATTAACATTATATGCCAACAAGTGATTATGTGTACAATGAAAAAGTGTGTAGTTCCTCTTGAACTACATTAGCTTTGTTTGGCGACACTCTGAAAGCAGTGCATTGCAAAGCGAAGTTCGGCCCTGTTCTCAGAACTGTCGTTTTACATCCCACTGGAGTTTGCAGTTGTGGTTTACGGACCACAATCTCTCTGCTTGGGAGGAGTGGCAGGGGGCTAACTAGGAAACTAGAGTAAATATCCGTAACTATTGTTCTATTTAACATGGGTTTCACATGCTAACTGGTGTCTATAAGCGCCCCCTGTCGTGACACAGTAACATTTAGCCCTGCAGACTCTCTCCATCTGTCCTACCTGCAAAGCAGAAAGAGGATGGGCTGCCAACATGACAGTAAACAGGCCTGATGTCCTGTAAACCATCTTACAACAGGAGCATATTCTATGTCACTGCACACATGGGGCACACAGGATAAACTATTCTCAATTTGTAAAAAAAAAAAAAAAAAGAGCTGCAAAAGTTGTGCAGAAAGGGAGAAAGAGCGCTCATAGCTGATTTTTCAGTTAATGGCGTGAGCGCTTCTCTCCTCAGTTCCTTTTGAAAGTCCTGTTAGATCCACCTGTAGGCTAACTGTAGTTTGCAGATCACGTTCGGGTAGTTATGGCTGAAATAAACTTTATTATTATTATTGTCAACCACACAAGATATGTTTGTTGACAGATTAAACCTTTGTTGCACAACATATAGCCTACAATCTAGCGATAAATATTACAATTACATAAAAAATGACCAAAATGTGGTGTTTGTGGTCAAAAGTAAGAGCCAATCAGCTCTTTGATCAGGCGACAGCCAGGCGTTTTCCATCATGCCCTGGGTCTTGCAGTCAGTGGAGAGCAGCTGCGGCGCCTGGCTCTAAAAACAGCTGTTGCCTCGATCTCGTGAGGTTATCTTTGCCCATGTGTCAGAGCAAGTCGGGATCAAGTCAGACACAAATGTAACCGGCATGCATTGTGCAGCGATCGCCAGTGATCGATTCTGCGCAGGCCTGGCTCATCTCGAATGAGCCTATTAAGAGGGTGGACTACACATGCATGTCCTAGAAAGTCTGTTAAACAACCCTAAAAACACAGACCTGGCCCTCCCAATGTCCCCCCCTTGGGACTGCTCTCCAGGCACCATATGTCTGTGACAATACTCTTCAATAGCCTACTGGGGAATTAGCCAGGTGGTGCAATTAGCAGCTGAGTCCTTTGCACCTACTATGGTGCCATCACACAGTGGGAAAACCAAAATAACTTGTTCTTTAGATCTCAACAAAAAAATCACATATGCACCACCTTGGGGTGGACTGTCTTGAGGTAGCAAGAGAACTAAAATAGGGGCAGTATATAAACACACTGTCTCTTGGTGTCTGACAGACACAATAAAGCACTGCTGGTGCAGACTGACTGTAACGACCGAGCCCGGGCAGGAAGGGTAAAATCACACACATCTATTGTGATGAACCCATCCGTAGCGATGCTGTCGTCTTCTGTTACAGAGGACAAGTAGATGAGGTTTATATATCAAAGAGCAGTGGTGAGGGACGGCCCCATAGGGCTGAATGCGGGACACACTTCTGTGTCAGGTTAGAACATTCCTAGTGTGTGTGTGTGTGTGTGTGTGTGTGTGTGTGTGCAATAAATAATCAGTCAATAAGTCATATCTGAGTCAAAACACAACTATTTGAATTACATGCTGATCTTATTGATCTTTCTACTTTAAAGCCTTTTGTACTGTAGTTAAACTGTACACTGTAGTGTGGAACTCCACTGATTTTACACACAGTACTACGGCTTACAGTATATGAAAAAAAGGTGTATATTTGTGGCTCCAGAGGGAGCTGTCTGAAGTCTGATAAATTGCCTCAAGTGATGTCACTTGAGTCAGCATCTGTTGGGTCTGAAGACTACAAGTTTGAAAAGAATTCTGGGGGTGTGGAGTCAGAAAGAAGTGCGGTCACCAGACGTCTGTAGCCTAGCTCACTCCTCATCTCTGCTTAGTGGCTCAAGGCTACATTAGCCGCAACTAGCATAACACACCTCGAGTTGCATTGTGGGTAATGTAGGCTCCAGGTTTTGACAAGGAAGAAGATGAAGAAGTTGTGTGGAATAAAAAAGACGATTTTGATCCTCTTTTTTAAAAAGCTGCCCATCATGAGTCCGACAATGTTCTAGGAGTGCAATGCTAAATTGAGTACTTAGATGTTAGGGTTGATGGGTTCACTCTTCAGTGGCAGGTTAGAGGGTAACACCTGTATTAAAAACATCTCAGAACCTGGACTTTTAGAATTCAAGGCCAAAATTGTTTATCTGTGTGTTTGTGTGCAGTAGGCTTTCTCACTAGGAAATAGAAAAAAAATATGGATATACCCAGATTCTTGTTTTAGTGCTGATCAACTGACTGGCTGTAAAACAAGCCATGTTCGAGTTAACAGGCTTCAGATTTTTAACCAGAAAATGAAAACAGCTTTAACAACACAACAAAACTTACACTCAACATGATTTTGTTTTCTCTCATTCTCCTTTTGCTCTCCACCACCTCCCTCTATTGTCTCCTACCTCCTGTTTACAGGCAGAATGAAGTGCTGTGGAGAGAGGTGGTCTCACTGAGACAGAACCACACACAGCAACAGAAAGTCATGAACAAGGTCAGTCTATGTGTGTGTGTGTGTGTGTGTGTGTGTGTGTGTGTGTGTGTGTGTGTGTATCCCATGAACAATAAGTCATCTGTGTAACAACAACAATTGAAAGTGAATTACATCCTGATCTTGCTGATGATTCTACTCTAAAGCCTTTTACACTGTAGTTACACCCTCACAAGTGAGATACTCAGTGAGATAGTATAGGGTGTGTGTATGTGCATGTTTTCTTCTGTGTGCACTGAGTGTGTATGCGTATATCAGCTCCTGCTCCCTCTCATTAGAGGAATAACAGAGAGGTACATTTCTGTAGTATTAATACTTCTTTTGTTACATCTGAACTACTACTAGTACTACTACTACTATAACCAGCCAGAGATCTGCAATCATGTGAAATTGAGTATCATTTCCCTCTCAGTTACGTTCATGGGAGTTTCTTATCAATTCTTATCACACAAATGATCAATATTGGTCTCATGTGCTAAGCTATTCAACTTTGTTACGCAGTGTGTTACATCATATGACCCAATGTTCTTAATTAAAACATTTATAGTATATTATGCCATGTAGTGAAATTGCTCTCAGAGGGACAACAGCAGTATATTTACTCAAGTAATGTACTTTGAGTTTATGCTACTTTATACTCTACACTTCTTCTTCACTACATTTTGAAGCTCAAACCTTTAACTGGCATTTAGTTGTGACACTGTAAACGTTTCTACCCTCATAAATCCTGCTACAGTTCTTCATAGTGTACAAACTGCTAACTAAGCTCACTAACATCTTTTGATAAGATGACACAGTGTGGGTGCATGCAACTTATTTTCCTTTTCCTGCTTTTATGTTTCAAGAAGGAAATGATGGGTCAGTGCGTGTGTGTGTGTGTGTGTGTGTGTGCGTGTGTGTGTGTGTGTGTTGTGTGTGTGGAGATGATGCTGATTCATGCTGTGCTTTTTCTCTTTGCCAGCTGATTCAGTTTCTGTTCAGCCAGATGCAGTCCAACACACCCAGCACTGTGGGCCTAAAGAGAAAGCTGTGAGTACACACACACCATGCTGTGCTTTTTCTCTTTGCCAGCTGATTCAGTTTCTGTTCAGCCAGATGCAGTCCAACACACCCAGCACTGTGGGCCTAAAGAGAAAGCTGTGAGTACACACACACACACACACACACACACACACACTTACACAAACACACACGGTGGAGCAATCAACAAAAGTGAGACAAACAGGGCCACAGTGGGGCAGAGGGAAGGGCTGGCTCAGCTGACAAACTGAACAATCTAACTCAACAAGCGCTGTGAATGGAGACAAGTGCTGAATCAGTCAGTCAGACACACACACACAAACACACACAGTGAAGGCAGAGCAGAGTGCATGACCCTGCTACAGCCTGTGTGTGTAAAATGCTGGTTCAGCTTTGCTGCTGAGTGTGAACAAGGCCGACATGAGAAAGGAAAGGCACGCTGGAACACAAAAGTGCTATAGAAATGTGTATTTCAAGGGGCAGTATGCTACCTGGCAAAGGTTTTGGTGATAGTCGTTCTGGCTTTAACACTCTCTCTGAATGTCCAATGTCTGTGTTTAGCATCTACCCACTATCATGACTCACTCATCCCATCACTCCCCCCTCCCCTCATTTCCTGTCACATCTCCACATCAGCTGTCTAAAAAGACAAAGAGTGCTCCAGGCAAGCTAGTGGCTCTGTGAGGCTGTACTTAGGCACAATGGTGCTTTGAACTAAATGCTAACATCAGCAGCAAACACTACTATATTCACAATGGCAATGTTAAATTGATGTTCACCATCTTAGTTTAGCGTGTTAGCATGCTAACATTTGCTGATTAGCACTAAACACAAAGACCAGTTGAAGCTGATGGGAATGTCATTGGTTTTGCAGGTATTTTAGCAGAGCCATGCTGCTACTGGGGCTAAACATTGGTATTTAAACTTATTGTCACTTCCATCTATCTATCATGTTATCTAGAGGCATTTATGTAAATCAACATACTTAGCTTTAATAATATAGTATGTCAGACAATTTTAACTTAACAACTCATCTTACCACAAAAACCAACAAAAGAAAGCAGAAGGAGTTGATGACCTTTCACAAATGTTGTGATATACAGCAGTGTAGTCAAGTGGTGCTATACAGTAGAGTAGATGCAGTAGATGTAGAGTCATTATAAAGTAAACAGAAAAATCAAACATTTGTACCATTCAGCACCATTTAAAACAGGAGAAATGCTAAAATTAAACTGAACAGATGTCTACCCAGCAACGCTTCCATGTGTAACAGTTTCTATTCATTCATTAATTAGTACTGATGATGATGCCCTGCTGTCCTTGACTGTGTATAGCTGTTATGACTCCAGATGCATAACTGATTGAAAACGAATGTTCTCTCCAGGCCCCTGATGTTGGACGATGGCTCTCCCAGCCCTCCTGCCTCCAAGTTCAGCCATAGTCACCCAATGGATCCAATGCATGAGCCATTCTACATCCAGTCGGTGAGAAAAAATGAAAATGATACTCCTAATGTTATTTTTGGCCTTTCCTAGAGCAGTACAAACGGTGTATCGTTACCAAAACTGAATCTCCTGTAGAATTATTAGTGCTCAATGACACATTTTTGCTGGTCAACTACTGTGCTGCTGAAATGTTGCACAAATGGTGCTGGCAGCCACATGCAGTAAACATCAAGTTTGAAGTTACTGGCTGGCCTTTCTAAGTGCTTGGCTATGTTGGGATTTTAAATGTATCTTTGAAGCCAGTTGATTTAGCACAGACCATTTCCTAATACAGAAGTAATCACTTTCTTCAGCAGTTCAAGACATTTATTTGAATGTAAATTTGAAACATAGCATATCCACTACATCATAGTGAATATATTATCTGGACATAAATCTTCTTTAACCTTCGGCCTCCAGTCTAGCTGTTATGTTATATCACCACTAGAGGGAAGCAGTGCGCAGTGACAGATTTGGAGGCCTATAGATGTGATGTCCATGAGTGTACATTACAGGCTGTATGTACTAAAACCTTGGACTGAAGAGAATTGACTGTTTTAGCATTGTAGTTTGTAAAGAATAGTCACACTAGGGAAACATACTGCTGTAACTACAGTAGCAGTGAAGTTGAGAAAGGCTGACCGGGAATGTGCTGAACAGATAGAAAGGTTGTGATACCTTCATTTTATACATTTTAAGGCTGTTTTTATTTTACCCCAAAATGTCACTGGCATGACCATACATGATACCTAATAAGATGCAGATACTGCACTCTGCCGTTGGATAAGCTTCAAAGAATGCACGAGGACAATGCAGTATCTACAATCAAAGATATTCTGTCAGCCATTTGAACTAGTTTGTTTCAGAAAAAAAACTATATTTTGATTATTTATAGTTTCATTAAGGCATTAACTGTATCTCTGTTTGCTACGTGTCTGCGTACTATTTACTACATATAAATATGTCACTGAAAACTAGTGTAACCACGCCAAATAATATGAATTCCACCAGAGTCAAAAGCTGAGATGGCAATTACTGCTACTCTGGCAAGCTAGGCTAGCTAGCCAAACTAGTTAACTTGTTTTTTTGTTGTTGTTTTTTTTCTTCATTGAAAACTAGATTTAGCTACTGCCTCATTTAGTTATGGTGGATATCAACCTGAATTACCAACAAGATGTTGGCTCAACAAAATTGAGATTACAAAGAGCTAAGGAGGAAAACAAGTACATTTAGCGTCAGCTAAGGCTAGTTTGTGGCTCACCAGCTTGCTTTAACTTGTATCATTTGCTTTTGCCGGGTTTTTTTCTCTGTGTGAGTGCAGTGAGTGCAAAGGTGGGTTTTTGTAGCCCAGATATTACCAAGCCACAGAGCAGTTATTGCTGCCTGGGCAACACTACAAAACCAGAATGCAGTAACTGCACAGCTAGAGTTAGAGTTGCAAATTTTATATGCTATTTTTATGGAACGACATTTCTGCACCAAATATATTTTTTATACAGTTTATTTATTTTTTAAAAATACAAATATGTATTTACCATGTTTTGTAGGGCAGTATAGGCCTACTATAGTTTTTATTAGAGGAGAAGACAGCCAAGAGCAAACACACATCACAGTCCTCTCCTCTTCTTCCTCAGCCATCCAGTGAAACTGCTTCTTGCTCTACCAGTGGGCTGACAGGAGGACCAATCATATCAGATGTTACTGACATGTCTCAGGCCACCATGACCCTCCAGATGCAGCCTGATGAGACCAGGTGCGTGATGCAATATAACATTATTATTTAACTTTGAAAAAGTCTACCTCCACCATCAGCTCTACATCTATTGCAGTATCTAACAGCCATTTTATTCCTAGAATATTGTGAAAGAGATGGATATTAGATCATAAAACTTATAGACAATTGTGTAGTATGAAACAGCTTCTCAAAATGTGCTGTCTATCTTCTAGTTAGCACTACTTTTGACTCACAGTGTTCAACTTTGCCAACAGGGAGAAGTGCATGATGCTCATCAAAGAGGAGCCTGTGAGTCCAGGAGTGAGAGGAGGAGGGAAAGGAGGCAGTGTAGGGGGAGGAGAGGCCGTAGCGTTGACCTCCTCCTGTGAGGTGTGCTCCTCAGAACCTCCTGTCCTCCCCGTCGCAATGGTCCAGTCTGTTCTGGAGGGGAGGGGCTCTGTGGCCTCTATGGTGGAGAGGAGGAGTAAGAGACCTGCCCTGGACAGGTAGGTGCTCACACAAGATCACAGGTGGACACCCACATAGAGAATGCAACGTACACGCAGATGTTTGCACAGACACAAAACTGCACACTGATGCAAATAGTGAGCATATGACCATGTGTGTCTGTGTTTACATATTAATGTGTGTGTGTGTGTGTGTGTGTGTGTGTGCAGAGTGGAGGTTTCAGATGCAGTGGAGAACGTGGATATGAGCCTGGAGGAGCTGCAGCAGCTGCTGCTCAGGAGCCATCAGCAGAGTACTGTGGAAGCTGGGACCAGCGCTGTTATGGATGTCAGTAGATCTGTACTGTACACAGACGCACATGAATAAACACACTGAGAGACATAGATCTATGTTGCACATAGACTCAGACATGTCTGATATTTGAAATTTCAGACTGGTAGTTGTATCTGTCACGGCTTAAACAGTACACAGTGGCCAATGAGCTGAACTCTTCCATCAATACATTTTTTCTCACTCCTGTTTCTCTCTCCCTCTGTAGCCCTTCAGTTTAAGCCTGCCTCTCAATGAGTGGAACTTCACAGAAATGGAGTCCAACCTGAAATCAGTAAGTCATATAGTGTGACGACTGTATATAGATAACACGTGAACAGAGTTTTGAGGAAAATGATTTCTTACTCAGGAGTAACCTCCTGCTCCTTTTAATCTTGCAACCTGATGGCAGCTTCTCTGCTTATTACTTAGTTATCGTCCCAAGATGCACCCTTACTTATTACATTGCTTATGGGTAATAGAGGATTATATTATAAGGGTTATTTGAAGGTCTTTTTGAAGACTAGATGGGCACTGTCTTCTCCAGAAAAACAACAGTATTTGTTGAAACAGTGTATTTTTATGTTCACTATTAAAGGTGGAGGTAGATGGATGCTACATTAACTGATTTTTTTGGCCACTTAGGGGCACCGCAACACCACATTGACATCCCCGTATAAAGTTGGCGTGGTGAACATGTTGCAAACAGAACATTAGCATTAATTTGGAGTTTTGTTTGTGTCTTTCTTGCAAATGTAAATGAAATATTCGCTCTCCTTTTAGCTCTGTTTTGGTGTCCACCGACTCCTGAGAAAAATATCTTTCTCTTTAGCTGCTAAATGTTCACCAGTTAGTCGTTAATATTGTCTGTCTTCTGTTTGGCTCTGAGCAGGTAGTGTATAGTGGGTTTTTTCGGAGCTTTTTCATCAACGACAGCTGCCTGCTGCATCTTGAAACGCAGCAGATGAGAGCGGTGAACCTAAACAGAGAAGTTGAGGGCCATAAAACCAAAACAATTAGCTGAAAGATGCTAAAACACTCTGTAGAGCTGAGGGGAACTGCAGAGTCTTGGGTTTACACTACAATTAGACGTAATTCAAGTTGTCATGGCAGCAGTCATTTTATCCTCAGTTCCAACAACCTTGAAGTAAACAGAATTACATTAACCGTACACAGTAATCTACCAGGGATGTGTGCTTTCATGTATTTGACTGGCGAACACAGTGCTGTGCTGGACAACCCCGCAGTGTTTTGCCCGAGTCCTCTGCATTGGGACACCTGCTGTGTCAACATAGTGGTCTTACTGAAATTAATGATGGTGTGTGTTTTTTGCTGCAGTGTTAATGTCGGTCTGAACCCAGCCTTAGGCCATCAACAAAGAGGCCTGTCTGAGCCACTGATTGCATAGCTATAATGTGGTTAACTACGTAAACACACCAGTATCACACTATCACACCAGTGAACTGTGCTACACACAGCTCACAAAAGAGTCAGTTCTGCAGCTGAGGATGAAGATCAAATTGTCCAATGTGACTCTGAGATTCAGGATACGGTACAATACAAACAGGGGCATTGCTGTTTAAGAGGTCATTAACAGACGGTTGGAGTGGTCTGAGAGGCAGTGAGGAGAACAACCAGTCTTAGGTAGCAATAATGCATTACTGGGACTCAATAGTACAGTTATAGAATGTTGATATTTCTGGGCAACAAACAGAAATGTGAAACGACAGCATATACAAGACAAGTTTGTGGATTACAGTGAGTTATGTTCTGGAACTATAAGTGTGTTTCCATCCACATGCTTTTATGCACATTTTCAATTTGTGCATAAAAAAAATGATGGAAAATTTAAAAGAAAGTTGAAATATTGCACAAAGGTTTTGACACTTGGCTGAGGTGTTGGTGTATCAATGTGGTAAAAGCAAAATGCAACAAAGTGCAATGGAAGCAGACGCAGGGAATAAATAAAGACGTACATGAAACACTAAATGGACTAAATGTCCAAGTCAATGATAAAGGTAATAAACATTTATCGGTTATACATGTTAATAAAGTCATTATTTATGGGCCATGAGTTTTTTACTTTCTAAAACGTTTGCAGTTGTAAAATGTTATACGTAATAAATTGTTTCAATAAATGGACTGTTTACCTTTTCCAGAAGGTCAGAGGTCAAGTGGTCCATTGGAGGGTCTGCCTGATGAACTGCAAAGCTAAAATGACAAATCAAGTGTCCTGCTGGTGGAGAACAAACACCAGCCAGAGAGATGTGTCACTGCCTGGAAAGAGCATTAGTAAATGTTTTATTAACTATTAGAAAGGCATTAGTTACAAATACACTGATAAGGGTGACTTATCAGATATTGGGACTGTTGTTCTTGTTGAATATCATACCCCTGTCATGTATTGTACAATTATTGATTTTTACAACAATTTCACTGCCTGCTTTTTCACAAAAGTCTTAAAATTCCCCAAACTGTTCATGGATCTCTCATTTATCATTTTCTTCATAGTGCACATATCTGACAAGTAGAACATTTTGCTATGTGGAAAAAGTTGATTTAAAGCCTTCCTTCCACATACTTTGTTGAGCCCTGGTATCAGAGTTGAGATCATAGCAAAGTCTTCCTTTTGATGCCTCACTTTTTGTTAGTGCTTCTTTAAAAGTGGATCAGAGCATATCAACAGCTCTTACGTACCTAGACAAAGTAATTATCATCCATCTTCCAGAGCTGTAACCCTCTAAAAGGCAGATTTCTTGATGCGTGGTATAATATCTCATCTAAAAGAGAGCTCATTTCTCCTCTGTCTCTGTTTGGTTTTGTTTGTGCAACTGACAGTCAGTACGACTACCAGTAATTAGAGAGCGCTGCAGGTTTTTCCGCTCCCAGTCACAGTCTGTGTTTGCCTTGTTTGCTCCGTGTTCGGGTAATTTATCATACACATTCTGTTAACCAAAGACATTCTGTAACCACCTTTAGGAGCTGCTGCACAACTTGAAGATCGTTTTTGCTCATGAGGGAAAATCTGATATGGGAGGCAATACAATGCATTGGTTCTTTCATGGAATATATTCCAGTCCCATTACATCTTCCTCCTTCCTTTGGTTGACATTATACAATGAATGTTAATCAAAGAATGACTTGCCTTCACAATGCTCAGGCTTTGCAGTGTTAGGTCTGTCTCTCAAGTGGTTCATTCACAGGCAGTCATATCTATCACTACCTTCTGTTCTCTCAGGCCACAGTCCTGGGTCAACAGAGAAATCGCAATGTTCCTCTTTTTCATTACTCTCTCTTTAATCCACTTGTTCCTCATGTTCCCTGCTTGCCCTCTCTCTCTCTGTCTCTCTCTTCATCCTCAGCTTCTTCATTACTGCTGCTGTTTCTCTTCCACCTCGTCTTCCTCTCTGTTGCCTGACACTTCCTTCAGAGACACCAAGCAGAAATACACAGCGAGAACTCTTTATTTATATATTAGCAACAAAGCGAAGCAACAAGCGCTGTACCAGGGTCAGGTGTTAAAGATAGAATAGGCACAAACTTTATAATATTTGTTATAAAATTAAGGATTAGGGGTTAAGGTACTAAATGTGTGTGTTTTTTCCTTCACAGTACATGTTCCAGAACCAGGAGGCGGAGGCCTTTCCAGCTACCGGCTGTGAGGAACAGTGATCGATCTGTGCTGTGGACTGTCCTTTCTGAAGTGGAAGGTAACAATCCTGTGACTAACTCTATTAGTGAAGTGGTCATTATTGCAACAGCTGGAGGACAAACTAATCTTACAGTGATAAGTCATCAAAGGATAAAGCTATTAAGGATACAGATATTATACATTTTTGTTAATGTCAACAAATCAAATGAAAACACCAAAACCAACATGTGTTAGTCTGTTTTAAAATACTTCCCCAGCCTGTCTGTGGCACTCAGCCCTAAGCCCACTGGTTCCTACTGAAGACTTTTAAAAATCTTTTAAAAATTGGTCATGAATATATACATTCATTAAAAAAAAGAAATAATAATTTTCCAAAACAGCAGGCCACTGTAGTTTGTAGTGTTTGTTACACAAACAGGAGTAAATAGTGCATTTGTTGGGGACTATTTTCAGCCGTGGATTAATACATATTTGGTGCACTAATGAGTATTTCCAGCAGCAGCACTGACTCAAAGAAAACTATAATCCTATGTTCATGGTAATAAAGGAACATAGTACTCAGTGCACCACTGTGGCTCATTGTGTTTATAATAGTTTTTGCACAACAATCAAACATGGAATTTGTTGATGATGAGAAAAATATAGACTATCAACAGACTTATCCTTAAAAACAGGAATAGCAGATAATTATGTGTCAAACACCATCCACATAAGCAACTAACAGCTGATTTCAAGGACAGCAGAGTTTAGCTCAACTGCTTTTCTGAAACAGCACATACTGCTCTTTAGCTAAATGATGCCGTTGCCATGGTAACGAGCAGCATTATGCAGGTGCATTTTGAACAGTATAGACATATGGCACGTCTACCATTTTGATATTATAATAGTTGAAGAGCATTAAAGAGTATGTTCCATTTTTTTCAAGGCCCTCTCAATACAATACTCATATGCCATGTTGAGTGAGATATTGATCGCTGTCATCATTCCTTCTGTCCATGCTGACCATTAAGTGATCCCTTACTACACTGTAAAAAAAAAAAAAAGGACAAAATCCACAGTTAATACTAATATGAATAGTTTTTAGTATGAAATTCCCCCTTTGTGTTTCTCTGGTCAGTGTTTTCTTTGCAGAGCCACATCAGAGGGATACATTCTGTTAGTCACATGTAGGTTTGTTTGCCAGGACAAACCAAGGACCATAACTCCATTACATTGCAGAACTAGTAGTGAGTCAAACCTGGTAACAATTTACACGTAAAAATGAACTCAAAATCCTTACAAGACAAGAATGTTTTAAATGTACCTTCTTGCCAATTGCGACTGAAGCTAAACTCAAATTAGCCTCTCCCTATAAAGCCTTATTTATTGCAAATCTCCGTAAGCTCCTTCGTTAGCATTCTTTTTCCTTTCCTGTTACCTTTTGATACCTTCAACTATGGTTTGTCACATCTGACTAAGGTCCTTTCAAAATAAGGTACTTCATTTTTAAGGGAGATAACAAAATAAAAGCCACAAAACAAAATTCACACAAGTACTTCACACATATTAGCAATGAAACCAACCATGTATGGGGCTCATTTCCACTTGTTTTTGTGTGGAACAAGGAGTTAGGCAGCTGGATTCACAAGATCACGAGATCACACGAGAATCCATCTTTCAAATTATGCGCTTGTGGCCGAACCACAGTGGTTCTGACCAATCAGCATCCTAAGAAGAATTACTGGCAGCCACGGGCATGGTTTCGGTGTGACAATTTTCCAAACAGCTTCCAAGGACGGCTGTGTAACAAACCATCTGGCATGTCAGGTTAACAAGGACTAGCTTTTGCTACCAGTACGGAGAGGAGGAATGATTACAGCAACCAGTAACTATACATATGACATGTAAGTATTGTATTAAGACAGACATGAATAAAAGATAGTCAGTTGTGAATGACTGGGCTATTATATTTTATTAGGGAGAGATAAACACTGTACCCACACTGATCTTTATTGATCAAAATTCAGTGACTCTAGTGTATTTTCATCCAAGAGTTACAGGTTATTCAGTTAACTGTTGTTTTCCTCAGCCCCATTCCTCCATGTGTAAATATGGAGGTGCTGTGCGTGCCCACAGATAGACTGTCATCTCTTCTTGTTTCTCTCCTCAGGCCACAGAAGCTGCTGTTCCCCTCATTATTCCACCTTGCATGAGTTTGATCCCACAGCCCTGCCAGGCTGTTTCTCACACGTGGTTTTAGTCACATTCACGTACCTACAACATGCAGCAATGAAAAAGCCCATATCCTTATATTTCTTGGTCAGCTGACTGCCAGTGGACCTATGAGCTACCAACTCTGTGGGCATGACTGCTGCCTGCATGAGGAAAGACACTCGTTTTCACAGTTACCCAAACAAACAAGTGTGTTATGACATAATCATATCTAGACTCCAATATAAAGCCAGCTGGATGCAGACAGTGCATTCTTGGCTCCAGCACTTTAGTCTTTGTGTGAGAGGGAGTTCCTGCTTGTGGACGTGACTTTTTCTTCCTATTGTATAAAGAATCTATCACGGATGTACAAATGAATATTTCTATCATTTTATCCTTATTACAAAATTACTGTATTTGTATCCAAGAGAAAACTTGGCTGTGAAAAACCATCTTGGGGGGCAATGAACTTAATGTGTTTATTAAGTTAAATTATGTGATTTTTTTCAGTCTGTGTAAGGGTGTAGAAAATTTAAGGGCTCCTCATATACTTCATGCATTTAAAATTTTGATAAATGTGTTGAGATAGATCAGAGGTGAGTTAGCCTTCCTTGATATGAAACGTTCTCTAAAATCCATTAAGAAACCTTTACTTTTTTAAACATATCATGATAGGAGGTTTTACACTCTTAAGCACCCATCTAATGTGTCTTTGCACAGGCCTGACATGTAGCCAGAGACGTAGAGTTACTTCTCTTCTGTCCATTTAAATGTGAAGTTTAAAGGAATTATTAAAAGGCAGACTTCTCATTTTACAAAACCATGAACACCACTGCATTTTTGCACAATCTGTATCACTAGTTATATATAGTTATGACAACAGGTCATTTATTTTCTGTTTGTAGATGACCAAGACTTTGTTGTTCTACACATGCATGTCTAAAAGGGATGCTGGCCTCAATAACAGGGTTTTCCAAAACTGGAAAAGCAAAATTTGGTCTTGAAGACATGTGGTCTCTGAATGTTACTACTGTTTTCATTTGGAAACAAAGGCCATGTGTTGACTTAAGACTTGAGTGTGCATAGAATGTAGAAACCCTGATAAACAGTCAAGACAGTGGGATGCTGCTTTTCATACTTTCATACTGAAAAAAAAGAATACTCAACTGTCCAGGAGCCAGTCTTTAAAAAGATTTCATTATGGTTGACTGCGTTTCATTAAATGTATGGTTGGGTGGTTACTTGAGAATTTAATATGTAATAGAACCATGAATACCTGCTTGAAGAAATGCATATTAATTCTCTGGATTACTAAAAATAATCTCTAACTCTAAAATCTAACTGATTATGCCATTTGATGTAAAATTAGTCCTCAGCGCTGGTTGCAGGCAACAGTTTGAAGGTTAAGTTAGTGCTAAATATTCTCCTGGGAAACTTCCAGGAGATGAGTTGAATTGTGCAATACTGTACAGAACTGTGAGAACTCACAAAATTGCAATACATGGATGACCATAGGAATGTAGGAAACAGCAGCTGTGAGTGGTGGACTGGAACACACCATAGTAAGATGCACTGCAGAAGGACAATGTTAGCCTGTGAGTCTAAAAGCCCTGATATCTCTTTACAGTGAGTTGGACAAAAGCCTCAACTTATAGTTACAGTTCTGTGCGTAGCTTTGTAGCTACACTTTAACTTCGTCATATGGAAATCTAAAAGCCCCACTAGCTCTTCACACTGAGTCAGACCAAAAGGACTGGAACCAACTGAACGACAAGCCGACCAGCTCCTCCATTGTCAGAGCTACACGCTGCTGCTAGCAAGTCTAAAAATCAGGGCAGGGATTTGCATTAGATTTTTGAAAAGGGCTAAGGTTTGCATTTGCTCGATGATGTAGTTCTGAATCTTTTGTCTACTACTACTACTACTTATTATGACTCCAGCTAATTTAACTCTTTCATTATCACTATTATAACTACTGAATTCATAATGCTGTATCTTTGCATCTAGATTTGGTACAGTGTGATTCTGCAAAAGTTGGAAAAGAAAGTCCTCTGACATAGCCATGATTACAGTTGAGGTTATGTCTGCATTAAGAGAGGATAAAAGTGAAATAGGCTCAGAAAGACTAGCTTGAAGAACTGACAGAACGTGTTTATATTGTGTAGATTGACCAAATCATTATATTAAATTTGCCAAATGAAAATCTAACGCAAACTGCCCCCTGCAGGTTAACATTTTTGTGACAGACCTTCCTCCTCAGTGCATGCTTCAAGAGAAGGGAGAAAAAGCAAGCTGTGGTGTATAACAAGTGAAATTGCACTAAAAATCACAGTTGTATGATATTTGAGAGTATACGGTACATTTTAGACATAGCATATATTCTTGTTCCTCATGATAGTATGAGTGTTAATGATTTTGAGTGATGAATACATACATTCAGTTGCTGTTGTGTTCTTTATTTATTCATGTGTTCCATATTTAATCATTTGCACTGGAAATGAACAGATGTGTGTTCAGTGACATTTATGCTTGTCAGGATTGCAAATAGATAAGGAAGTATTTTTGTTAACTGAGTGATAAGATCTCTGCTGCAACAAAGCCTGGCATCCCAAAAGCACTTCTGCACTATGAGCGGACAACAATACATCATCATATTAAACATATATTAACAAACAATCTGCAAAAGTACACCTGCTGTCATTAAAGACACATAGGCGATCTTAGTGCTTAGATGCTTTTGAAAGCAGGCCAGAACCTTATAAAAATGTGAATTGTTTTAAATGGATTTTTGCAAAGACTAAAGTGTATTGTTACAGAGAGTCAAAGAAACAGAACATGTATTCCACCTGTGTATGAAATATTTAAGTTGTTACTAATAAAAGTGAAAGAAAGCAGACTCAGAGACATTTTGATTACTTTCTTAGAATTAGCGCTTGAATTGTTGGGCATTTACCATCTGCAAATGCATGTCCTTGTACATGCAATTGACCTTTAGCTAAACCCCCTTCCCCAAATTGCAAGCTTTGATCCAGTCTGTCGAGCTTTGGATTTCATGACTTGTAGTAAGATCAATACTCAATATACCAAGAGTTTGGAGAGTGATGTCTTTTTTTGCCTTTGCAAAATCAAAAATACAAGAACAGAAGTGTAAGGAATGGATTAAACAGTGTGTTTGTCTACTCTAATGTGAGCCACTAACGTTAGCCTGCCCGGCAGTAGATACCTAGTAGCCTGTGTTACCGAATCATTAGCTAACTACAGAATTATGTGGGGTTGCAGGTTATGCTAGAGAAAGCCCCATTTAGGACCAACACATTCACTCTGTGGAAGGTGGTGTAACACCGGTCCAGGATGCTATATCAGAGTTTAGGATAATGTTATGTTCTGTCCTGCTGTATTGATGTTTCCAATCAACTCACTGAGTTAGTTAGCTAGCTAGCTACAGCTAATAAAATCCTTTGCTTAAAAAATTACTAATAATGAAAAATCTGCCGTCATCATGACTACACTGGAAAGCTTGACAGGTGTAGCAACAGTAACTATGTTATGGCAACTTTTTGAGAAACAGGAGCAAGTTTCAAAGTATAAAAACTCAAGTAACACTTGTAGTGTTAAGAACAATTTGACTGTGAGACTAAAAAATTTTAGCTTCTGACCCTTTATGATTTTTTATATATGTTTCCTTATAATGTTTCCAAGTGGGAGCATGTATAAATTAAAAAGTAGTGGTCCAAAAATTGGCCCTTGTTTGTAAATCAACAGATTTAAACTGACCGATGGAAACAGAGAAGCTCCTGTCCTATAAAACCAGTGAAAAACAATACGTTTTTCAAGAAAGTCAAGGCAGATGTTAAAATATTATTTAGCAGCAACATTTTTTAAACATATGAACAGATTTATATGATTCCATCTAGCTTCATTTTTTAGATTTTGTGTGTAAAAAAATAGCAAATAGATAACTGCAATGTGGTAGCTTCTGTTCGCTTCTGTGGTTCTAAATTATTACTCAAAATAACATCCCTGATACAGTAAATATCCAAGGATTAAGCACCATAAATAATACCCAATCAGAATGCAGTAATTCATGACTGATTTCATATCAGACAGTATAAAAAACATATTTATTCCAAAAATATTTATGGTCATACAATATGCCTGAATAATGTATTGATTCACACTAACAGGTCTGCACTGCAACATAAATGGGACAGATTTGTAACTGTATACTGACAGACTGACAGGTCAGATGGAGAAGGTGGATTCTCAGGCTGCGGACTGTCTCTAACATGTCCGTAGCATCCACATGTAACAGACACATTATGAAGTGCTGCACAGATGAGAGCTAATTCAGACAAACAGTTTTGTTCTTATACGTCCAGCACCTAGAAAAGATCTCACACCCTTTCATCAGCTCAGTCAGAGACCGTCCGACACTGTCATTCTGGATGGTACATTATGTATCTATGTCTGTTTGTCTGTCTGTCTGTCTTCTGGTTTGCTTTGTCCACTTCTGCCTGTTTTGTTTTCCCTCTCTGTCATTCTTTTGTTCCTTTAATTACGTTTTCATTTTATTTACATTGCTGTTGCTTTACACTCTAGTGTACAAAACCATTTTTTTGAGTAGGACTATACAACAAAAGTTATCTTCACATGATGTCTGAGGACCTACAACAGAGGCTGAGGTGGGGTCATCTGTAATAACCAGCACACAATGTCTGGGGGGAAAAATGGCTTCACAAAACATGCTTTTCATTTAGGAAAGCCAGTTATCTTTTGTCCTCCACATGGCACAGATATCCAGCAATTTAGAAGCTGCCAACCTGGACAGTAGCGTGTCCTGGATTAGATAGACCTGCAAATGTGGTCCTTTAACCATGCTCATTAACAAAGCTGCCAGATGTCAGTGCATTGCAAAGATATATTTAGCAGGGTGGTAAGGTATGGTACATCATTTTGTGTGAAAAGACAATTTTGTTAAACATTCAGTCTCAAAGATAAGAACCACAGTCTATTTAAATTCACTCTGGCTCTAACATGCTACATTTTCAGGTTGTTCCCTGTCTGGTAGCTGCAGCAACCAGCTCAAAATGATCATCTTGAGTTTGACTTGAGAGTACCAGTCAAAAAAGCTGCTCTCTCAACAGTGATGTCACAGTGTACTGACACAGCCTGGTGTACACTTCTACATCACTTCAGAAAGGTGAGAAGTTCAACCACTGGAGGTCAGAAAAAACAAGATTTTCAGCTGGTGTTAAGTTTAAGCTTACGAAATTTGTACAGGTAAATATCTGACATTTTTTATGTAATGTAAAATATGTTTCCTTTATCTGTTGTATATTTCACATGTAGAGCCTAACCACAGGAATAAAGTGGCTGTATAGTTTGAAATACTGAAGTAAAAACTGTTACATCCCGTTAGTCCTTTGTTCTGTTTCCTGTTTTATTTTGAAGTGTGAATCCTGTCTTTTCAGTTCCTGCCCTCGTGAAAGTCCTTGATTGTCCTCACCTGCTCCCCATTACACACCTGCCCCTGATTCCCTCGTCAGTCACTTCCCTATTTATACCGGTTTCATGCCTTTGTTGGTTCATTGTACCATGTACCTTATGTTCAGTTTTTGTGTTCCAGTTTTTGGATGTTTGCCTCATGCTTCGGTCCCCCGTTCCTTCCAGTTTCCTGTTGCTTGTCTACCTTTACCTGCATGTAAGCTGTTTTTTTCCTAATAAATCACTGAACTGCATCCTGTCTGCTTGATTGTCTGCACATGGGTCCTATCCCTGCCACCCACCCTGACAGAAAATGCAAAAAGTTGAGCCATGGTAGTGCAGTTCTGTAATGGAAATCCAAAGCTCTTGCACTTACCTTATAGTGCAAGTGTGAATTTCCACTACATTTCAACCTGCTTCCTTTTCTTATTCAGTGTGTTGCAGTGCGTAAGAGATTATCGAGTACTGTGTGTTAGTGTGCTAGGCTTCCTGGATTTCCAAGTATGTATGCATTGTGTTTAAATATAAATAAAAGTATCAAATGTATGAGGGTGAGAGTGAAAGTGTTCCAAAATTCATTCAGGCATGGGCATACTTTGAGGTATTCTCACTGATCCATAAGATTGACTGCAGAAGTCTGGATTACAGTAAAAGTCAGACAAGACATGAATCAGTAAACTTCAGACTTGACTTCAACACCAATGACTTGTGACTTCAATTGGACTGACTTGCTAGCCTGCCCAAGTCCAAAGATTATTAAAAAAAAAAGTACGCAACGAATCAACTTAACTTTCCTGACAACAGATGTACTTTGAACCAATCAGACATCAGCCAATCATGTGGGACAAGCTCGAAGAAAAGCACAGCCAGCAGTCAGACAACAGATATGTTGGTTTATCACTTTCTGATGTAAAAACAAATTCAAATTCAGACATTCAAAACCTTCAGCTCAGAAATGACATAATTGTAACTGTCACAGAAATAACATACCAAGACGCATCTGATCATAAGTTCACATTTCAAGTCTGTCATACTATTACTCTGTAATACTTACATGCCCATACGTACATTTAAATGTTCCCTATGTAAATGTATTTGATGGAGGACAAATCCACTGTCCCCTTTAAGTAATAAAAAAATCAAGTGGGAATCTTCTAAAGTCACAATGTTTTTAGTACCAAATTTTCTCTTTGTGTTTCCACAGATGGTGTTTCCTTTACCGAACTGCTGCGTAGGATTATAAACAAGTGAGTATTATGTCCTAAAAAGGGTGTAACATTGGAAGATACTGTCTTATATTTGTCTAAAATCAATACTGGTAGATAATTTATGTAATTATATAAATTATATAAATTTTATATATATATATATATGTTAGTATATACAGCATGCAGTAACACATGCTGTATATACATACATACACATACGTAGTGTATATGAGTAATGTGCATTTAAAATTTTGATAAATATAGCAGTAATGACATATATAAAAAAGCAACCAAAAAAACCTCATCATGGTCATCATCTAGGTCATCCTGTTAACATGTGTAATATCAATCAAAATAATAATAATGATGGGTATAAAAAGTCAATATCATATAATTTGAAATAATCAGTGTATTAATTTTAGCAAAATAATGATTATCACCGTCTACATCCTAACCACCGGTGCAAAAATGAAATTAATAAAATAAAAATTAAAAATAAATACCATGGGAAATCTGGAAGGGGAGTCTCTTGATTAGAAGGAACAAAATAAAAATGAAAAGCAAAGCAAAAACATACTCCATACTGGATATGGCGGGTAAGTTTGTGTAGTAAGGTATACTGGGGGTCATGTCAAAACAGAGGTTAATTTATTGATGACTGTGGACCAGGTTTTATTGAAATCGGCTGTTTTGTGGTCATTTTCTCTAAAGATATATATGATCGATTAGGAGATTCTTCCACTATATGACATTAAGGTTATTTTTTGATTTCCAGTTTAAAAGGACTGACTTATTGGCGATAATTAGGGCTGCCATGAGAATATTAGATGTCGTGGGTCGTAGTTGTAAAGCTGATAGGTCGCCTAAGATACAGACCTCTGGAGATGAAGGGATGTGGCAGTCCAGGTAGTGAGATAATTGATCTGTAACTTGGAGCCAGAAGTGCCTGATTGGTGAGCAGTGCCAGATGGCATGCAGGTAAGTGTCTGCTGTGTTTTGTAAACAGTGTGTGCATCTGTCTTATTCAATAAAACCCATTTTGTGTAATTTCTCACCCGTGTAGTGTGTTCTACCAATGACTTTATATTGAATGAGTTGTAAGTTCGTGTTATTGCACCTATTGAAGCTGTTTTTACAAATTTGGGTCCAGAAGTCGGTGTTGGTGCTGATGGAGAAATCTTGTTCCCACTTGGAGACTGGGAGCGATATAGAGGTGTCTGACTTGCTGAGAAATATATCAATTCTTGATAGGATTTTCCTTGGACCTGAGGGATTCAGAATTTTCTCTATGGGGATTTGGTGAGTTAGATTGCTAAGATTTCTATTGAATTTTAAAATGATGGTTGATTTTAATTGCAGGTACTCCAGAAATTGTATTCCCAATCCCATACTTCTGAATCAGATGTTGAAAGTGAATGAAGGAACTATCTTGAATAATATGGTGTAGGTGTGTAATTCCTTTATCCTTCCAGGTACTGAAATGTAATGTTTTATTATTGATAGAGAAGTCATGGTTGTTCCAAATTGGCGAGCGGAGGGATGGTTCAGCTGTGGAGTTGGTGATTTGGAGTGCTTTCCACCAAGCTGTCAGAGTTGAAGCTAGGGTTATGTTTTGAAAACAGTGATGTTGCTTGATGGTTTTGCTGATAAATGGGAGGTCTGATCGGTACATGTCTTTGCATGGTGCCTGTTCAGTTTCTAACCAGAAGGTATCAAGTTTGACGGGATTGAGCCATTTTATGAGATATTTGAGTTGATTGGCTAGGTGATATAATTCAAAGTTTGGGGCTTCTAATCCACCCTGGGATTTCAAAGTCAAGAGTTTTATCCGTGAGGTTTTGTTTTTCCAATAAAATTTTGAAATAGCTGAGTTGAGAGATTTAAACCAGGAAATGTTGGGAAAAATAGGTATCATAGAGAATAAATAGTTGATTTTTGGTAGGATTGACATTTTAATTGTTGCTATTCTTTCAGAAAGGGAAATAGGTTCGTCCAATGGTTTAAGTTGTCTTGTATTGATTTAAGTAGTGGTGTAAAATTTAGATTGAACAGCTCTGACAGTGTGGGGGTGCCTAAATATTTAATATTTCCTGTGAATATTAAATATTCCCTTTCATCCATACCAAATGGTAAAATGATGGATTTTGACCAGTTTACTGAGTACCTGGAGAGTTCTGAGAAAGATTTTATAACCATAAAGCGTTCTTGCAGGGATGGGTAAGGGTCCTGAAGGAGTAGTAACAATTAATTTCATTATCGATTAATCTGCCAATTATTTTCACGATAAATAGATTAGTCCATAAAATGTCAAAAATGCTCATCACAATTTCCCAGAGCCCAAAGTGACGTCTTCAGATTGCTTCTTCTGTCCGACCAACAGTCCAAAACCCAAAAACTCTTCATTTACTGTCATACATGACAAAGAGAAGCAGCAAATCTTCACATTTAAGAAGCTGGAACCAGCAGATGTTTGACGTTTTTGCTTGAAAAATGACTGAAATGATCAATTATCAAAATAGTTCTTTTTTTTTTCAATCGATTAATCGACTAATCGTTGCAGCTCTACTTGTGACTCGCAAAACAATAACTGTGGCCAACCTCTGATTGACAGTAATGACAACAAGCTGACAGCATGGTTGTTGTGAACAGTCTTTGACACATCTGTGCTGTGCCACAGTTCCATCTGGTCGTGTTGTCACTTTGATTTCTTACCAGAAATCCACCCCTTCTGTAATATCCTGTCACCGTGCAGTTCATGAGTCAAAGAACACAAAACATACACAGACATCTTCTGGTGTATTTTTAGAACAAACATTCCTTCCAACAAAATATGAAACGAAAGTGGCAATATGGTTTGGATGTGCCAACAAACAAAGACAAAACAAAGGTAGTGTTTTGAAGATGACATTCATTTCAAAATCTTATAAATTAGGCATAACTACTGTGAATTATACTGTGTGATCCAACACATTTTAAGGGCTTTGATGTGTGTGTACTGTACCCAAAAGCGCACACACACACACACACACACACACACACACACACACACACACACACACACACACAGACGGGATGTATAGCTGCTGTAAATATCATTATCTCTCCTCTCCACTTGTGTCTCTCTCAGGGTCTTTTTGTCTTCTCCTTGTTTCATGGTGGTTGAGCTGCACTCCTCTCCAGTTACACCTCTGATGTAGCACATATTCCATTTGTGAAACCTCCAAATTAGATTTCGGCCCTTTTAACCAGCCATCAACCTGAGAGTGTTAACGGTGAAATCACTGTCTACAGTTTTCTTACAATGATGTCAGAGGAAGAATATGTTGCTCTCTCTGATTACTGGCCCATCACAGCTGCAGTCAGGTATGAAGCAGGATAACGTTATTCTGAATATCACTGTGAAAAATGACACTTTTCTTTCTTTCATTGTTCTTTTTAAATGTACAAATGAATCAGTGAATTTCCTAAATTTGGACTTCGTCATTCGTTTTATTTTTAATGTTTCTAATCCTTTGGTCGTAACTGCTGCTGCTGTTGAATGTTTTTATTAAATCAACCTTTCACGACGTTGAGTCTGGAGCTGGAGTCTGTTCAGCAGCAGTGTGGCAAATATTTTTGTAGTGCGACCTGGAAGATGCTGTGTTGTGTAAGGTTTGCTGTTTGAGATTTGGGGATATCATAGCTGAGCAGTTTAGGCTTTTAAAAGTTGCTATGTCTTAGAATCTCCTTGTCTTACACAAGGATTTTATGTAATTCATTTACACTTTTCTTTGTGTTATTGTTGCAGTTTTTCATGTTATGTAGCCCACATGTCTGGCTTTCATGTTGTTAACATTCATGATATTTAGCTGATAATGATCTGATATAATGATACGATGAGTGAGTCAGTATGTGTTCAGAGTCTTGCTCAAGAACCTGTAACACATACCGAAGTTGTGGTGGATATTAAAACTGTGAACTAAGGGACGATTTCCTTCTAGGCCAGCCATCTTTGGTTCTCAAAAAGAAAAAGGTTCCAATAAAATTTGATCTGCAGATTTAAGATTCTATTTCTTCATCTTTCTTTTTGAAGGTCAACTTTACTTTGATGGATCAAGCTCTATATAACTTATAACTGAACGTACGACCAGACAATAGCTACAATTCATGCAAAAATCTGCAATAAAAACAAAGAATGAAAATAAGGCAGAATGGCAGTATTAAACCTGCATTAAACATCTTTTGGGCCACTTGGGGACAATGCAACAAGCTGATGTGTGATGTGTTCTCAAACAATTGCTGCAACTTACAGACACCGAGCGACATTAGCATTAATTCTCCTTTTAACTCTGTTTTAGGTCTCCACCAACTCCTGAAGGAGATATATCTTGCTCTCTAGCTGCTAAATGCTCCGCTATGTTCACTGGCTAGCCGCTAATATTGTCCGTCTGCCATTTGGTGCTGGGCAGGTAGCATAAAGTGGGTTTTGTTTTCACTGAGAAAGTAAAAACCAAAACAATGAACTGAAAGACACTAAAGGGCTCCGTTGAGCTGAGGGGAACTGCAGAGTTGGCTGATAATTCTCTATCCCTACGAGCGACCTCCTTCACATTTCATGTGTGCCATTTCATGCATTGTTCAAGTCCAACTTTATTATAGCATACATACTGTAATTCAATTCAATTTGCTTAATTGGCACGAATGTAATGTGTATCTACTCTGTAAACACCGGCACTCTGGCAGCCTGCTAGCTGCTGTCAACCAAACACTGACACGTCCCTCCAGCCGGCTAAGGCAAAATGTAGCATTTCTGATATTTCCCCAAATATAAATTCAATAAATAAAAAAAACATTTATTTTCCTTCCTTTTAATAATAAAGAAGACATTAACAATACATTTTACACATTGACATTATTTTGACTACAAAAAGGGATGACTAAGTGTTGTTAATATTATTATTAAATATTAAAAATATTGATTAGAGAAGTGTTCATTAAAATTCATTGTAGGTTTTAAATCTGAAACACTGAAAACAGTGGATGAGTGGTTTCTTATGACTTATTACTGATCAATCAATAGGTTTATGATTGTGATTAATTTTGACAGGATTTTAAATCCAAGAATTGCTTAACAATTTTTCACATTTTAAATAAAAAAAAATACATGTATGTCATTTCTTGTCTTTCATTTTTTTGTCTTCTTTTTGTAAAATGTTGTATTGTACTTGGAACTCTACAGCCTCCTCTTTTATTTTGTTGTTCTTTTTAATTGTTTATACTGCGTCATAGGAACTTGGCAGTATTAATAACTGTAATTTCTTTCGAAGTGCACACAGTGATGTTTGTTCACCAATAGTTTCAGCTCCACCAATAGGAAAGCAGGGCTGTATATGAAGAGTTATTGTTAGACCTTTAGAAAAAAAAGCTTTTTCGCTTTCAAAAAGCAAGCTCTTTTTAAAAATGTTTTGGAATCCTCACTTCTAAAATCTTTTCGATCTCACAGAATATCTCTCTCTCCTGGCCTCCTTTGGCTTTCCTCTGATCTCCACTGTTCACCCCTCCCTACTCATCTCCTCTTTTCCTTTCTCTTGCTGTCTTATACTCTTAAATACAAATTGTTCTTTTTATTCTTCCAGCCTACACATCCATCTCCACTCTCCTTTCGTCTTCTCCTGCCCCCTCTACCATCCTCTTCCTCCACTTCTCCACCTCTTCTGTGTCATTGTGAATGAGCCGTCCTCCCCGTTTGGGCGTTTTTCCTCCATTTCTTCCTCTGCCTTCACTCTGCACCTTATTTCCTATTTCCTCTCTTATCTCCTCCACCTTTCACTGCGCTCGCTTCATTCTGCAACTCTTTTGCACCCCACTCACCACACAATCTCTCTTACACCCACTCCTCTAATTCTTCCTCTAACTTCTTCTCTTCACCTCCTTCTCCTCCTCCACGTCTCTCTCTCCCTCCCTTCCTCCATACTGCTGCATTATTCAGACTGAGTGCTATTTGGGACTGACCTCTCCTCTCATCACGCTCCATGGAGCATCACTCTGGAGTTTAACCCCTCCCTGCAAACCCCCCGACTGCACCAGACACACACACACACACAAACATGCATCAGGTCAGAACATGGCCCGCATTCTGTAAAACTCACGAATTCACACACACACATTCAGATTCCTTACATTCAGGTGTTTTGCACATGCCAAGGTGCATTGTCATGTCACACGTGCTCCTTCTTTCTCCTTCTTTTCTCTTTCTCTTTTTTTCTCTTCCCCAAATACCAGCCAGGGGTCCTCAGAGATCACTTAAGTAGCAGCTGCAGGCAGATGCAGGACCAGACTACAACAGAACAAGGCGTCTTTTATTCATAGCTACCAGCAGCACCGAGCTGAAGCACTTCAACTGCAGGCGCCACAGCCTTACAACACAGCAGGGACAAGGTTCTGCACAGGCGACAAAAAAAAGAGGAAAACGAAGAAACATCCCTGCATATTTAATCGCTTAAAAAAGCAGGGAGGACTGAATGGAAATACAAAGAGATACAAAGAGTCGCTTCCCAGGAAGATCCTGCATCTCTAGAGATGTGTAAAAGTAAAGGAGTAGGAAGAGCAGATATGAGAGGGAGCCGAGAAGAGATGTACGAAGATATAAAAAATGTTGGTGTAATGAGCAATTGACAGTTTAATATTGAGTGCAGAAACTGCTTTTCAATGAAAAATGCATGGTGATGAAGTGTATATGAAGTATCACAACTGTTCTAAGAGAGACTGAAAACCCTTTGAGCTGTTTTCCCTAAAACATTTGCAGCTTGAAGTGGCTCTCAGAGTGTTTTGGCAGCTGTCTCCTGTATTGACTTTCCTCTTTATTCCTTATCTCTCTCTTCTGACGGGAACGTTTCCCCACCCACCTTCTTAATTTTTGCCTAATAGCTGTGCAAATAAACTACAGGGAATGTGACCAAAAGATGTGAAAAAAAGTCAGGTTTAGCAGTAGTGGTGGCACTGATGATGTGACTGGGGCATCAGGGTTGAAGCTCTTGTGCATTTTTCATGCAAAATGTCTTTTTATAACCATGCTCGAGTTGTGAGGATGCAAGCTTGCTGCCAGCAAAGTGGAGTCACTGACGTCAAACACGACTGGGACATGGAATCAGTGATGATTCATATTTCCTTACAAAAGACTGAGATCTTAAATGCCACAACTGCAACGGCTGGAGTAGACCAGAACTAGGAAAGGACTCAAACACACGACCCAGAGTCAGACGTATAATCAGAACAGTCTTTACTTGCAAAAAGGTTCGGTACACAAAGATCAGTCCACGAAAGCAAACAAGTCCAGTAGGGAGTGGGCAAAGACGTAATCCAAAAACACAAACAAGGTCATACACAGGGAAACCAACACACGGGAAGAAAGATTGCTGGAATGCTAGACACATGGGTACTAAGACGAACTGGCAGCTAGAGAGAGGTGGAACACAGGTATATATACAAAAGGGAAACGGACAGGCTCACAGGGATAACGTGACTAATTACACACAGGAAGGACCAGAAAACAGGCGGGAAGTAAAACAAGAACATAAACACACAAAAGAACAGTCAGTAAAAACAAGGCAGGAACTGAATCTAAAGCACAGAACGAGATGTCACAACAACTCCTGAATGTATACGCTTAAGCTGTGTCATTCCAATGTGTACAGTAAATGTCACCCTGTAGAGTTTTAGCAACATTCACTGTTTCCACATATAGCTGGAAATAAGTCGTTTCACCATCACTTTGGATCAAGAAGCCTGACTTAATGCCTTTGAAAAAGAGCTCACAGTATGAACCACTGACAAGGTCAAATCTTATGATGGAACGAGTCCTTGAAAATAACACAAGCTCATAGCAACTGATACAAATCAATGAAAAATCACACACAAGCCCAATTTATTGAAAACTCTTCAAGTGAAAAAGAGGCCACTGTTTTTTTTTATGTATTACAGTTAAAGCAGCTAAGTGGACTTCAGTGTTTAAGTCTCAGTTTTAATTTGAAGCCTCATTAACTTGCTTGAGAAAATATGGCTGTTAACAAAAGAATTGGATATTTCTGTACAGTAATGATTCCAAATGCTTCCTACTATTGGCACCAAAGTGGCAGTGGGTTGGCACTGTCAGTTGGAGGGTTTCTCAGCATAACTTTACATTGTAGAGCTAAAACCTTCTTTGGTTGCCAAAATGAATGCTCTGTCAACATGACTTACATTTTTTTAAGAATGTACAAAAAAAATATTGTAAAGGGTAGTAATGTCCTCGTCGCTGCCTTAGCCAATCACGCTGACTACCAAAAACTAATATAAACAAGGTCTGGGCATTTACTGTAGCTATCGCCTACCCATCACACATAATCAGCTAGGGAGTATAAATGTTGACACAGCCAACCATGACTTACACAGACAACATTGTCCAATGATAAACTGATGAACAATTGCTGATTCAACACTCTGTTTTAATGAAAATAATGTGATGACAAGAAAATAAAAATATATCCAAGCCATTACCAACCTACTAAACCTCCAAAGAACAAAACCTGCTACAGTTTTCTTCACACTTGGCTCTTTATGTTCCCTCTTCATAATTGAGCTAAACACAGACAACTTGGTAAGCCTGTTACTATTAGTTTCTCATGTGGTACACAAAGAGGGTCCAGACTGACTCAGCTGCAGAGCGGTGAGTGAATGTAACATGAAGTGAAACGAGGACAAAATTATTGGTATGCGCTATGATCAGTGGGTGGCTCAGTGGCTCACAGCAAGAAGGTCCTGCATTTGAATCCACCAGTTGTTGTTGTTTCTCTGTGTCTTTGTGGGTTTCCAGCAGGTGCTCCAGTTTCCTCCAACAGTTTAAAGGTTAGGTCAAGATTGCCCATAGGTGTGAATGTGTTTCTCTGTCTATGCATGTGTGTTTTAGCCCTGTGTACCCTGCCTCTTGCCCAATGCAGTCTGAGATAGGCTCCAGCCTGAGCAGGAAAAGCAGTTTTAAAAGATAAAGGATGGATTATAGTCAATGTTTCATTATGATTTATTTTTTAAATAAATAGAATTTTCATTCTAATAAAAAAAATAGGGCAGCATGGTGGTGCAATGGTTAGCACTGTCGCCTCACAGCAAGAAGGTTCTCGGTTTGAACCTTAGGGTTGGCTGGGGTTCTCCCCATGTCCACGTAGGTTTTCTCCAGGTACTCCGGCTTCCTCCCACCGTCCTAAGACATGCAGGTTAGGTTGATTGACAATTCTAATTTTCCTGTGAATGTTTATCTGTCAGCCCTGTGATCGACTGGTGACCTGTCCAGGGTGTAGCCCCCCTCTCGCCCAGTGTCAGCTGGGATAGGCTCCAGTAAAATCAAATAAAATACAGTTACAGTGCAGTAAAAAGATGTAAGTTGCCAATGCAACAAAGGAAATAAAAGTGCATTAGAGAAAACAGTCATGCAAATGCACTGGAGAACAGCAGAGTTTTTAATTTCGTTTTGAAAGTGGCTAAAGTTGGGGGACATTTGAGATCTTCAGGAAGTTGGTTCCATCTGTGTGCAGCATAGTAGCTAAAAGCAGCTTCGCCCTGTTTGGTTCTGACTCGAGGAACAACCAGCTGACTGCTTCCTAAAGATCTAAGTGCCCTACTGGGTTTATATTCTCCAAGGAGATCAGATATGTATTTTGGCCCAAGATTATTGAGCTATTTATAAACTAGCAGCAGCACTTTGAAATCTATTCTATAAGTAACAGGAAGCCAGTGTAAAGATTCAAGAACAGGAGTAATGTGCTCAGTTCTATTGGTTCTTGTTAGAAGTCTGGCAGCAGCGTTCTGAAAGAGCTGAAGATGTCTGACGGTCTTTTTGGGAAGACCAGACAAGAGGCCGTTACAAATGTCCACTCTGCTGGAAATGAAGGCATTCATGAGTTTCTCTTAGTCTTGTCTGGACATGAAACCTCTAAGCCTTGCTATTTGTTTGAGATGATAAAATGCTGATTTAGTTGTTGCCTTGATGTGGCTGCTGAAGCTCAGATCTGAGTTTATTAAAACACCAAGATTTCTAACTTGGGTTTTCGTCTTTATAGCTCTGGAATCAAGCTGAGCAATAACTTTCATTCTTTCCTCCTTGTTGCCAAATACAATGATTTCTGTCTTGTCTTTATGTAAGTGAAGGAAATTTAATTTCATCCAATTATTTACTTTCTCTAAGCATTGATAGAGTGAGTCTAGGGGACCATAGTCACTTGGTGAAAGTAAATCTGAGTATCATCTGCATAGCTGTGATATGCAATGTTATTGTCATTTATGATTTGACCTAGAGGGAGCATGTACATGTTGAATAATAGTGGCCCAAGAATTGAACCATGAGGGACTCCACATGTCATTGTGATCTGCTCAGATTTATGATCACCAATGGCAACAACATAGCCTCTGTCTTCGAGATATGATCTGAACCAACTGAGAACTGTGCCAGATGAGCCCACCCACTTTTCCAGTCTGTTTAGAAGTATTTCATGGTCCACAGTATCAAAGGCTGCACTCAAATCAAGCAGCACTAAAACTGATGTTTTACCTGAGTTAGTATTCAGACGAATATCATTTAACACCTTTATCAGTGCGGTTTCAGTGCTGTGGTGTTGCCTGAAACCAGATTGAAAATTGTCCAAAAGGCCATTTACATTCAAAAAGTTACTGAGTTGAATAAAAACAGCTTTCTCAATAATTTTTCCAATAAAAGGAAGATTAGAGATCGGTCTGTAATTATTCAAAATTGAAGGATCCAGGTTGCCTTTCTTTAGAAGGGGCTTAACAACAGTTTTCAGTGATTTTGGAAAGATGCCTGATAGGAATGAGCCATTCACAATTTTCAGCTCATCCATTTTCAAGCAACTGAAAACATTTTTGATAAAGTGGTTGGCAGGGTGTCAAAACAGCAGGTGGATAAATTAAGATGGTTCACTACATCCTCCAGAGTTTTAGTGTTGATGGTGTTGAATGTTGACAATCTGGCCAAATTGTTTCTGTGCGGTTTCAGCAATGGTCTGGTTCCATTGTATGACATGGAGGAACATATGGCCACTCTGATATTTTCAATTTTTATACTGAAAAAAGATGCAAACTCATTACACTTATTAAGCGATATGAAATCGGGGGGTAGTTCTTTTGGGGGATTAGTTAGCTTATCAACAGTGGTGAACAAGGCACGAGAATTGTTGATATTCTTGTTGATGATGATGACACGGCCATAAAAACATTGTTTGTCTAATGATCACAACTTTCTCATTTGCTCACATTACAGCGTACAGATCTTGCAAGTGAAGAAAATCCCCACCCTGCAGCTTACAGCTTAGATAATGATCTAAATTCAATGTGTCTTCAAAACAAGTGTCTACAGTATCACCATGTGGAAAGAATAAAAAAAAGAAAAAGAACAAGCACCCTTCCTCCCAGCTGGAAATTTTTTTTTATCACATTTATTTGTTCACTCATTTGCTGTTCACTGAATGATACTTGAATGATACTACGTGATTTGGTTCTACAAAAAGGCACATTTGATGATTACTATCAAATCAACAAAGATATGCAAGGTTTACTCATTGACAATGTAGCATTAGTTTCATTCTATCAATCTTAATAACTCAGTGTATTTATCAGTCTGCCGATCTACCTACCCATCTATCTGAGACTATATCTACCCATCTACAGTATCTGAATCTATATCTACCAGGGGTGTAAAGATTAATCGATCTCTCCAAATCACAAACCTGCTTCAGGACATCCAAAACATTCCCACACCACAAGAAATGTCAGACTGTCATGTTCAATGCTGCCTGAAATTTTACAAAACGTGCATTTGTATCATAAAATAAGCCAGAGGCTCTTGAAACATCGCTACTCAGTAGTCACCGAGAGGAGCAGTCAACAGGAGGAAAGCATTAGTAGTAATGCTAATTCTAACTGGCCCCAACTACTCCCGGTTCCTGAAGCCATGTGTTTTGTTTGTCCGTTTTATTTACAGAGACATGTGCCCAAACAGCATTACTGAAAATACTAAATTCAGAACAAAGGAACGTTCTGATTCAGCATATAAAATAACAATTGAGGATTGATTTATTTTAGTCACAAATTTATTATGAAAAAAAGGTCAAACAAAACCTTAGCGGCTGAATTGAATTGGTTTTGAATCACAGTGTATTGTATCATTACAAATTCATCTGGATCATTTTAGGGTTAATGATTTGGGTATCTGACTATAACTAGATACATACTGAATTGTCTGAAGAGGGAAAAATACATACCCCTAACATCTATCTGTCCATCTATCCATTGTATAGTATAGTGATTACATTTTCTCTGTCTTACTCTCACTCAGTGTTCAAGTTCAATGACAACAGATTCATCCCTAATCGAGGCAATGCACCATAGTTTTAAAGGTCAGGTCTGTGTGCTTAGCAACTAAAGGCTTCTGTTGGTTTGAAGTAGGTGCCTTTCACGGAGTCTTGGTATTTGGCCATAATCTAAAGAGGGTGGACAATGAAAAGGTTTTGGTAGCTGTCACACCTTCTGTGTTCTTTCAGTATGAGAATTTCACAAAGAAGCCAGGAAGGAGTAATGAGGTCTGTCATAAAAGATTCACAATAGTCCCTCTGAACCCAGCCTTGCCACCGTTGCTGTGGAAACACACCTTCAGGCCACTTAATCTGCTCCATCGAAACAGCATTGAACACAAAGGTGCCAACTGTCCTCAGTGCACCTTTAGACTGGTACAGTCATACAAATGGGCATACCCTTTACACAAACACACATATGTACATTCACCGGCCACTTTATTATTAGGTACACCTTGCTAGTACCGGGTTGGGCCCCCTTTTGCCTTCAGAACTGCCTTAATTCTTCGTGGCATAGATTCAACAAGGTGCTGGAAACATTCTTCAGAGATTGTGATCCATATTGACATGATAGCATCACGCAGTTGCTGCAGATTTGTCGGCTGCACATCCATGATGCGAATCTCCCGTTCCACCACATCCCAAAGGTGCTCTATTGGATTGAGATCTGGTGACTGTGGAGGCCATTTGAGTACAGTGAACTCAGGGTTATGTTCACGAAACCAGTTTGAGATGATATGAGCTTTATGTCATGGTGCGTTATCCTGCTGGAAGTAGCCATCAGAAGATGGGTACACTGTGGTCATAAAGGGATGGACATGGTCAGCAACAATACTCAGGTAGGCTGTGGCGTTTAAACGATGCTCAGTTGGTACTAAGGGGCCCAAAGTGTGCCAAGAAAATATCCCCCACACCATTACACCACGACCACGAGCCTGAACCATTGATACAAGGCAGTTTGGATCCATGCTTTCATGTTGTTTATGCCAAATTCTGACCCTACCATCTGAATGTTGCAGCAGAAATCGAGACTCATCAGACCAGGCTATTTTGGTGAGCCCATGCGAATTGTAGCCTCAGTTTCCTGTTCTTAGCTGACAGCAGTGGCACACGGTGTGGTCTTCTGCTGCTGTAGCCCATCTGCTTCAAGGTTCGACGTGTTGTGCATTCAGAGATGGTCGTCTGCATACCTTGGTTGTAACGAGTGGTTATTTGAGTTACTGTTGCCTTTCTGTCATCCCAAACCAGTCTGGCCATTCGCCTCTGACCTCTGGCATCAACCATACATGTATGGGTTACTTTAGAGTCTGAATTCATCCCCACCATCTTACTGATGAATCCAAGAGAAAAGTTAGTGGGGTTACTGATCAGTAATAATCCAACACCTGAACAAATCTCTTCTGACCTTCCACTGACAGTATTCAAGACCAGGTGTCCCTCCCAAGAAGATGGCACACATGTGTCACGTTAAAAAAAAAAAAATCACGACTCCCATCTGCCATGGTACCAAGGCCGCTAGCTTTTCTCTGCATGTAGTTAGCTTCCCACAGGCTTACACTATAGCCATGAGTGGAATGGCTAATGTTCCCACTAGGAGACTCACCAGTTGGCACATTAGCCCCATTTTATGGACTAAAATTAGAGGAACCTCAGCACTGTGCTCATGGCTGCGATACAGTGTTTTTGGTTTGTATATACATGTATAAAAGGTACATTTGAACTACTACATTTGAAATAACTATTTAACAATCAGCACAATTAAAAAAAAATTTAAGAAGTTGCATCACAATTTTTCTGCTCATGTAAATATAACTGTTGTGCTAGGACAGATGTCTAGCACAACAGGCCTGGACAAAGATTTGATGATGAAACTTTTATTTAAAAACTTAAAACCTGACATGTGCTATAATTTTGGGATATCAGCCAAATTAGTCGTCACATGAATGAAGAAAAGTGGGTATTTTCTAAAAACACCTGCTTAGTACCAGATGAAGCATTCTGCTATAACATCTATATTGTTGGCATCTTCAGTAAATATATTTGGTAACTACTCTTCAACTGTCCCTGTGACATATTCCGTCTGTGGACTGCTGCACATATTGTGAGCTGTAATGTTGTGAGGTGGATTTCTGAGAGTCACTAACAGGATTAAAACTAGGTGTGACATTTTACGAATACCGTAGCAGGCTGAGGAGCCTCCTGAGTGCAGGCATTCAGTTAGGTCGTAAGAACCTTCAGGGCGAGGGTTTTGGAACAGTTCCTATTTTTCAAACAGTGCGACGGACATGGCTTTAGCATGGACTAAACCCACCACATATACTTTGAGACAGATTTAAGAGGGTATGTAAATAAATAAACTTAAAATGGATCCAGTCTCATCCCTCTGATGCTTAAATAAATGAAAATTATTTCTCTACAACCAATTCTATAAAATATATTCACATTTTTTCCTCTTTGCATAATGCAGCCAAAATAATTCCTCCCTTTTGAAAACAACCATCAAAACAGAATTCATTTGGTTTACAGAATTGAACATGTTACTACATTGTACGCAGGAATCTCAAGCCCTGGCAACATATGCAATTCCAAAATATTACACTTTCTCATAATCAGACATTCTGTTCCAGGTTGCCACATATAGCTACACCATTTGACGGCCCAGACAACAATCATTATATATTTAAAAGTGTGTGGCATTATGAGCAAGCTGTGCTTTGTACAAAGAGTTTGTAGGAACATTCAAACTTAGTTAGCATTTTAACAAGACACCAAAGCACACTTCTTGCTCAATACATCTTAGCAGAAGACGAATTACTTTGCGTTTTTGCAGGGTGTCCTTGGGGGAGCACTGAACATAAACTAAACCACTGCACCTGGGGGAAATTTATGTTGTGGATCTTTGATGTTATTTGCAATTGAATTTTTATTGTACAGCTGATGGACGTAATAAACCAGGATAATTAACAGAAAAGAAACCGATTACCTCACCAAAAGTTATTCTGTTCATATGTGACTACAGTTACAACACAAGGACAAGCCAAGTCAATGTACTGTGAAAAGCAACACTCTGTAAGATACAAGCTTATTTTATATTTACACAACACAAACACAAATGTAGCGTTGTATATTAAGAATGATATTTTAACAGTGTAAAAGGAGAGGACAATATTATACAGAATGTTAATGTTCCAGAGAACAAACATGACAACTGTACGCTGTATGAGGATTGTATTTTTGGAAACATGCCAACATGACTGAGATGTTCCCTGACCTACCTAAGGTCTTGTTTAGTTTTTCAAAACATTTCCACAGGACTGAAGCAGCTCTTTAATGCTCTTTGGTGCTATTATTAAAAAATGATCAAAGCTGAAGAGTGAGACACTATTGGTCTAGGGGACTAACTGGCAGATCACCTGGAGCAAGGACGCCTTGGCAAGACCTGTAAGTTGCAACTCCGAAAATGAAGTTGAGTGAAGTCTATTTATCAGTCTAATTCATGGGACTGGATCCAAACAAAGACAACAGATAGGCAAAAGAATGTGATTCAAATACAACTGAATAATGCATGCTGCCATTACCTAACATTAGTCAAGTGATTTCAGGTGAGTGAAATACAATAATTGTTTTCAATAAAAGCACTTCATACCATTCCAGGGCCATTAGCTTCGAACAATGAGTCACAGAACTTTCCTTTCACACTGAACTTCACACCCGGAAAACACATCTTACGAGAGAAGTAAGTGATTTCTATTTGGAAACATATAAATAATTAAAGCTGCAAGCAGCGATGGACGGGCCCGAGCACCTCACGCATGTCGGGACATGCAGCATCCGCCACTTGATGAATTGCTAAAAGCTAGAATCTCTGCTCGCTGCATATTTGTCCGATGGCAGAGGTCAGCTCCTACAGACACGCACACCACTGGGAGCACTATGTCAGACTATAAAACTTGTCATTTTCTGATGTCAATAGGTGGTGCTTTGACTATGAGTGAATTTTGGCATATAGATGCCTTCAGACCGGTATTGTCAGGTAACATGTGAAGTTTGGAGCAGATTGGACAATGTAAAGTCCACTTTGAAAGCACTTCCTGTTTGGCGGCGAAGCGCAGCCATTTAGCCACACCCATTTCCAGAACACATATCAGACAACTAAATTAGTCCGTTGTGACGTGTGTGGCAAGTTTCATGAGCGTTCAAGCATCCCTGGCCCCTAAAAGAACTGCTTCCTGTTTCATGGCGAAGAATGCGTGTCATGGCGACGCCGTTTGATGAAAACTCACAATTGTCACCGTGAGGCATCAACAAGTGCTTATGGCACTGCTAAGATCAAGTTTGAGGTGGATCGGGTTAACCTGCAAGGAATAAGGTATTAAAGTGTTGAGACGATGAACTTCCTGTTGTCATCGGGTGGCGCTCTGACTTTGATGAAATATTGACCCCTAGGTGTCTTCAGGCCGAGAATCTAATGACATGTGTGAAATCTGGACAAGATCAGATTATATGGAGCCGGGTTACAACAGTTTCTGTCTTTATGATGAGACATCGAAGTTCGCCACGCCGCAGTGGCCACGCCCTTCAGTGAAAACTCACAATAGTCACTGTGAAGTATAATCAGCTGCTTAAGGCTTAACTGGCCAAGATTGAGGTTGATCTGCTCAACCCACTAGGAGCATTACATCAGACTGTAAAACGCACCATTTCCTATTGTCAACAGGTGGCGCTATGACTATGACGGAATATTGGCATA
>LKNJ01001843.1:93002-171065 GCA_002120245.1 Maccullochella peelii | reverse complement strand
ATTTGACAGTCCTTCATAAGCACCACGGCAGGTCTTTATGAGCAGTGAAGCTCAGTTAGGAACTTCTCTCTAAATCGCATCCTGGTGATAAGAGGGCAAGGGGAACAATGCTAAAAATAAAGGCGCCTCCTCCCTCTTCTATCCAGCTCTCTCTTTGGCTCTCGTGTATCCAGGCCACCTATAGACCGGAACCATGCATTCTCACAAGTGCACACATCACACAAATGTACATCATCTCACATCTCACACGTTTGTACAACCTTTGGGTTCTTGCTCAGTCACTTTTGCTCGTAGTGTTTGTGTGACAGTTGCCTTACACAGCAGTTCCCCATGAGGGTCCACTGGGTACTTTACAGTGGACATTTTTATTTAATGATCACTGTATCAATGTCATAACAATTCAAGACAAGATATATTCATCTGTGCTGAAATGACAGAAGATCAATTAACAGCAATTCTGGTAATTGATTAATAGTTTTAAAGTAATCTACCAAGCAAAACTACCAAACATTAGCTGGTCCCAGTAGTTTATTAGCTAGTTTCACCTATTTTATTTCATTGTAAGTTAAGTATCTTTGGGTTTTGTACTGTTGGTCAGACAATTTGACAAAGTCATCTTTGGCTCTGGGAAATTGTGATGGGTATTTTTTAAGCTATTTTCTGACATTTTATAGACTTTGATTAATTGATTGACAATCAGATTAATCAAAAATGAAAATAACCCCCAGTTGAAACCTTAATATCAAGAATATTTAATAATATATACAGAGAGTCCATTGACAAGCCTCATCATTTTTAAGTACAGTGTAGTGTATTACGCTGTGTTGTGTTTGTTTCATTTTCATAGGAAATATTGCAGACATTTGTTCATTTCAAGCGTTTTACTCTCTCTCTCATCCTAGATCCGAGTTCTGTTACAGCTCCATGGGGACGTGTGTGCGCGCGCGTGTGTGTGTGTGTGTGTGTGTGTGTGTGTGTGTGTGTGTGTGTGTGTGTGTGTGTGTGTGTGTGTGTGGCAGGTTGGGGGTCCGGGCGACTGGGTGTTGTCACTGAAGTCGCTGACGGCCTATATTAGCAGCACACTTCAGCTGAAACATAACACAGGTGGCGAACACTGCAGTGAACCTAAAGGCAGATAACAACAGAGACGGAGGGAGGGAGATAAGGAGAGGTAGAGTTACAGTGGAGACAGTGGAATGCAAAAGATGTCAGTGGTCTCAGGCTTAATTTATAATTGTGTGACTTGGGCCTGTGTGATCTTTTCAAAGATCTTTTCATAAGTTGAGTAATGATGCAGATCAGCTTTAGCTTTAGATGCAGCACAAACATATCAGTTTCAACTGTGTCAGCACAGAGAGAACAGTTGTTTATATCAGTTTCAGCTGGTTTTGACCTCATGATGACATCTTCATGATCCCACATACTTTAATACTAGTATTTAAGAAACAGGCAGTGCTGGAGTTGGGCATTAGAAAATCTATTAAATTTCAGTTCTACAAACATTGTAGAATGATTGTTTATGTACACATTTTAGAATACTCTGGGTAGTACTACAAAACTGTAATACTGAAGCACATATATATATATATATATCTATATATATATATATATATATATATCTCAGTGCTCATTGCATATTATCTTATATCTCTTTTCTCTAGGGTGTAGAATGTGCTGTGTCAGGGTGTCTGTGGGGAAGTGTTTATGGGGCCCATCTTGCTCTTGGTCACATCTGGGTCGAGTTAAGAGCTGTCACTAACATCTGTATTTACCATAAACATGAGGGTAGGAACTTTTTCCACAGCCTTTTAACAACTTTATTTAGAGATGGGCTGGAGACATATTTCTGGTCTTGGTGTCTAGCTGTTATTACAGTGACATGTGACGCATGTGACTTAAGTGACTTAAAGCCATCAGCTGGACCACAGTTTGAACTACTGTTTATACAGTAGCTTGCAACTGAGAGGCTGCAGCAGGACTTGGCCACCGTGTCCATCAAACAACAGATTCTTGAAAAAACACTGGCCACGGATCATCTTGCTAAGCAACTATTAAAAACCTGTTAGGCTAATACCTGAAATGAATGTCACTCTGCACACTGCAGTTTATTCTCTCCATGTATAAGCCAGACTCACACTTATACATTTACTTTAATGGAAACTAGGTGCAGATACTCTAATGCACAGTATGCCAGGGCTTAAACGTGTGTTATCAATTGTCTTCTGTCAACACAAATTTCCTTTGTAATATTGATTCATTAATAAAATGTATTCATCACAAAAACTTCAAAGAGTGGCAGCAAAAAGCAGGGCATAGCAACATTTGCTTTTGCTTTTTTTCATTTGCAATCTAATGCATGCATCACCTGCATCGTAACTGCATGGAAACTTTCAGAAGGAACAGATTACTTGTGAAGTTTGTAATCTGCCTCATCTCCCTCTGTCTTCAGTTTCAAAATGTCAGTCTGCCATATTTATAATGTATCATGTCTGCATCTTTAGTTTGTGCATAGTTTTAAGCTTTTATTTATTTATTTTTGTCCACCAAGTGGAGTTTCTCCTCTCAGAGGGACTTACATGATCAACGTAGATATATCAGCCTGTTTTGAATGGCTCAATGAAGACCGGCGAAGCCACGGTTTAGGGCTTACTCCTAATTTTGGGCTCACTGGTTACAAAACCCACTATTTACTTTATTATGGTTGGGCGAAAGGGTTAGAGAGAGAGAGAGAGAGATAGAGAGAGAGAGACGTGATTGGAGGAAAGTGAAGCTAGAGAAAAGAGTTAGAAAAATGAAAGGAAGGGATTGGAAAAGGGCAAAATAGGGGAAGCATTACAAGGAGACAGACGGCTGACGCTTGGCGGGGGGGTTACTGTTCGGGAGAAGAGCGATTTTCTTTTGGTACTGTAAATAATAGCCCCTGCTTGAGTTGGACGGCTTTCACGGCTCCTTTTGTGTGCAGTGACATCTTAGGTTCCCTAAAGAGAGGAGAGGGCCGGAGAGGGCTCGGCTTCCAGGGTTTTCACTGGCATGGGAAAGGCAGAGTATTAGACCAATATGAATATGAGGGAAAATAAAGCCTCCACAGGTCAAAGGGAACCTGCCAACACGCACTCCTGGCTCTTTATCCCACTCAAACCCCCATGCGCACACACATAGTCATACACAGAGTGTGGCGCCTACACACACATCAGCACTTCACCCCTGCTTTATCTTAGTCTGAGCAATAATGTGTTTTGGCTCCTACTTCTGTCAAGAGCAGCCCAGCGGTTGAGTTGTGGCCTCTTCTCTGTTTCTAACTATAATGTAAAGCTTTTAATCTTAATGCCAAACACATGCACTCACTAAGGTGCCCCATTCATATTTATAGCAGTGGAGGTAGTATCAGTTACACTTTTTAAACCACACCAAGAAATATTATTTTAATCTGTGTGTGTGTGTGTGTGTGTGTGTGTGTGTGTGTGTGTGTGTGTGTTTCAGAGCTGCCAACATGAAATAGTGATGGCTCATTCAAGAAGTCCCTTTAATGCTGCTGATGATGTCAAGGCTTATCTACACTGAGGACGCTCCTTTGTCAAATATACTGAATATGGTCCATGTTTTTAGATTGCAGTTTTATTGTAGAAAAGCTTAATGTTACATTTCTTATATTTCTTTTCCTGCTAGACTTTTGGCACAAATATTGGTTGTATGTGGCCTCCAGGGATTACGATTTGAGATTCAGTAATTACATTACAGTTACTAATCTCAGTAATGCTTTGTTACTTCGACAATTTGGGGTTCGGTTCGACTTGTTTGATTCTCTGGGCGCTTGGAGGACCGACTGCTGCGGGACGTGTTAGCTTGGTGTAGGAGCTGGAGGTGTGGTGAGGTGATTAGCCTCTACCAAAAGTGGCAAATTAAAAGTTAAAGTCAAATCCTGTGTCGCTGTGTTAATTGTTCAGTGATCTCTCTTATTAAAATATATTTGATCGGTTACATAAATGAATCCAATAAACTGTGATTTCAGGTGACTTGCTAACCCTGCCCATCATATAAAACCACATTTGATCGTTAGCTTGTGGGTCATAGTAGCTAGCAGAGAAATATCATGGACTGGACATACTGTATGTGTTTGGATGTCAGTTGGGAAAAACTTTGTTTCCATTTCCAAAGAGTGCAGTTGAGGTCTAATTTATTCAAGTCTCCCTCTTCCTCCTCATCTAACAATGCAGGTGAGGTAAGTGAGGGTGGAGGAAAACAGTCCTCCACAGCTGAGAATCTCACCACAGCTCCGAAACTCTTCATATTCACCAAACCACGTTGAACCCTAATGACATCAGAGAAACAAAGATCACTTTAAGAGAATAAACGAGCGAGAAATAAGTTGCGTTCATTAACATTTCCTGTTTCGTCACTTTGATGTCACCAGGAAATCCCTGGGTGGAGGAGATAAAGCGTAATGTTTGGCGATGCTGGAATGACGAAGCTATCAAACGAGTGTGATTCACCTGCCTAATGATGTCACATCCTGTTTGTTTCCTTCATCTGTAAACAAGCAGCTGAAGACTGGCAGGCAATGGTAGTGGGGAAAGGGTTTCTTCCTGTCGTTCGTTGGGGAAGTCCCAAGTTGCCTCACATTTTCATTTTATTCACTATTTTCTGTTTTCCTGTTGGTAAAACATGTCGACATGTTATCTGCAGACAAAAATAAATTGACCTTGTTCCATTTTTACATTACATACAGCTATTTTATTCTGAATTTCAGGCTTTTATGGACAGGCAACTCCCCTTTATTTGTAATGGGATATGACTGGTTTCCTCTTAATAATCACACAGTTGAATGTAGCTCATGACATCAGTGCTGGCTGGACTTCACCTAAGCATTTTTTAAGGCTGCATTGAACAAAATCATTAGCAATCAATCTTCAGATCATTTTCTCAATTAGTTGATTAATAGTTTGGTCAGAAAATTGCCAGTAGAATTTAGAGAATGCAACTTGACTTATTTAAATTGCTTGTTTGCTCTGAAAAACAGTTCAAAATCAGAGCTATTCAGTTCACCACCAAAGAAAACAAACAAAAAATCCTCACATTTGAGAAGAATAAACCAGAAAATGTTTTTGCTTTAAAATGACTGAAGTGTTTAATCGATTATCAGAATCACTGCAGATTAATTGTCTGTTGACCGACTAATTGATTGTTCATCTGATCATTTCAGCTCTACTATTGATTATTATTCTTTTGAATGTCAAAGCAGATCTTTCTCAGAAAAATGGAAAACAAACTGACCTTAAATTGGCCTCAAGTAGCGTTCATAGTGTCCAGAGCTCTGCTAAATCTGTCTATATCCTGTTCATCTGTTGTTCATAGCCTGACTGTGTACGCGTAGATTATTCAGTCACAGAATAAACAAGATATTAAGGAATACCTCAGCCATAAAGTGTTGTCATAACCATATACTATCAGACTCTAGATATCTCGAACAATCACAGGAAACCGTTGAAAAGTCAATTTCGTCTACTTTTCTGTGTTTGACAAGCTACCTGATACTTGTAGTAAACTCCACCCATCTTGTCCTTGAAGCAGAATAAAAGCAATGATAAGAACAACCAGTTGGCAGCGGGCTATCAGCTTGTTTTTCCTCAGACACGGTGCTATCGTCTATCATTGTCTCTGTGTGTTTTAAAGTGCAAGGTGTGGTGTTCGATTACAAAGGCTCTGCTCGGTGTTTGTGGGTTTATCCAGGTTAGGGTAATGGCAGCAAGTCGCTGACCCACATGGGCCCTGGTTGTATGGTCACCGGTCACTGCTACAGTAGGTCACAGACGGTGGGGCTGAAAAAATTCCTCATGTTGATGAGGTCTATTGTGTGCACACGAATCATGTATGTTTTTAAGAAGATTTAGGTCATTTTTTTTAGAGTTAAGTATAACTTAGTTTCTGATCAAAGGTCAATGTTTACCACCATCTGCGTTTGCATAGCACCACGTGCAGTTTTGTTTTCCCTGGAAAAACTTAAGAGCGGTGAAAACATGGAAGTGAGAAAGTTTGTGTGCTGACAGGGCCAGGAGCTGCTTTATCAATCCTAGGAAGCTTTGCTACCAGGAGGCAGGAACAACAGCCACTGGCTCGAAGAAAGGGGACTTTCCTCCATCCTGCTCTGTTAGGATGCAGAACAATGACCAAATTACTCACACACTCACACACACACACACACACACACAATGACCACTGGCTTGGATATTTTCTGTGTGCGCTCATACAGACTTGCTCACAGCAGGTTGCACTTTGAGCTCTGAGGCTGTTTTTGGGTAGTCTAACCCCTTACCCTGACCCAACCCCTTATATCCAAGAAGCTGTGATATTGAAAGTGACACTGGGGAGTCAAGACCAAGAAAGTGGCATTAAAAAAGAGGCTCTAAACTGCTGCTGTATGTGACCCACTTGTCGTGTTTTTTGGGGTTAGACGAGACGGCTCGTCCTTGCGCTGCCCTCTTTTTCCTTTCCTCTTCTGCATCAGCTTGTCTGTTTCTATCTCACCCACCCACACCCCTCTTCCGCTAATCACTATCATCTCGCATTAATTCTTGATCGCTGTCTCTCCCCTTTTCTTCGGTCTCTCATCACAGTTGCAGTGACAGCTCCTCTCGCTTTTTCCCAATGTCATTTCTGTTACTTGTGTCGCCTGCAGTGCTGGCCGCTCTCCCGTTCTTGCAGCGATCCCACACCGCAGAGTGAGAGAGAAGAGAGAGCAAGGGCCCAGTTGGAAAGAGGGAGAGAGACTAGTCTTGCAGCAGTAATTGGTCAGGAAGTGGGCTGCTTGGATGTGCGAGCTCTTCTCTCCCTGTCTCTCCCCCTCCCCTCCCAGTGGGCAGTCAGTTCTGTTGCGTTTAGCTTCCATCTGTTCCCCCCTCTCTCTCTCTCTCTCTCCCTCTTTCCTCTCAGTGTCTCTCTTTCTCTCTGAACTGACCTCATAGAGGGGTGGACCACGGACCGGGCCGCCTTGACATGAGCCCTACGTACTGCTCTAAAAGTCAGTCTGCGTTTCTAAGACTGTACATGTAGTGTGAAACCTTTCAAATGCCTGGACATGGATCTAACCTGTGACAGGATACTGGGATACCAGCGGCTGAGGAAAGGCTAATCGTGGGAATGGTCTCTCTGAGGTGAGTGACAGGTTGTCATTGTCTTTGTGTGGCGTTGCAAGCTGCCAGGACAGCGAGCGTTGGCCTCAGTTTTCGATGTGCGAACTGGTTTAATTTACTGCAAATGGCTCTGCTTTCACAACATGCTCAGACGTCACAGTACAGAGTTTTTTTTCCTTCTTAAAAGCCCAGCTCTTTATTTAATCATAATTGCAGAGGTCGATTCCACCAAACCCAGTCTGACCTCCAATTATTCGGTCCAAGGATTCAATTTAGCGTGGCTCTAATGGCACCTTTGCCCACAGGAACCTTGACTACCAGTTTGGGTTTAAGCTTGGGAGTCAGTGGTGGACATGACAATAATAAAGCTTTCACCTTTCTGAGAGGATGATCAACGTGGAGTTTGTAGGCGTGTTTGTTATGTCTTGTCTTTTGAAGACTCATCTATCCAATTTTAAGGGGCAGTGATTTAACCAGGTTTTCAGTGCAGTTTTAACATCTGTTTTGGTCAGAAAAATGACAAGTAGAAAGAGCTAAAGTCTTAGAAGTATTAACAGATGTGTGGTATCTTCACAGGGAAAGTTTAAAAAAGAACACTGGATACAACAGAGATCAAATTAATCAGTTGTTACCTGAGACAGTTATTTTTGTATAGTGTAATTTCAATTCAAACAACCTCATGATCTTAAGTGTTTGGTGTGTGTGTGTGTGTGTGTGTGTGTGTGTGCGCGCGTGTGCACATACACGTGTGTTCTCCTTTGTGGTGTGTCCTCATTCTGGGAGCACTAACTGGAGCACCCAGCTTTTGAGGGACAAAATGGGATGGACTCATTTGTTGATGTGTGACTTTAATCATTAAGATTTATGGCCTGATGGTTTCTGTCACTTGTTATGTGACTTCTATTGTTTTTTTTTTAACTGTGGTCATGGTTTCTTGTATGCTGGTTATATGTTAGGTGAGACTTTATAGAGACTTTGGTCTAAGTATGCCATGTATCAGATGGTGGCATTTGGATCATCTTCCAGCTATTTTAATAGTAAAATTGGTTCAAATGTGATTGCTACTGTTGATGATAACCTTATGATATGGTCTTCATAAATTCTGTGATAAACTAAGCTGCAGATTTTAGAAAGATGTGTGCATGTATGTATTTTAAATATATTCCTTAATCATTTTTAAATCTATTGTTTTGGCCTTAGAAAGACCATGACATAAGTGTGCATATTTAACACATTACTATGTATTTAAGAAATGCATTATTTTGCATTCTCCATAGTATTGTAAATATAGTACTGTATATATATTATTTTAGTATGTGTCACGTGTTTCCCTAATGGGAGAAAAGTCCCTCTGTCTCCGCTCTGCTGGTCTCCTTTCCTGGAGCAGGACCCTCGCCCTGCATTTTAATCAGAAGCCAAACACAGCTTCCTCCGTATATCCGCCACACATGCTCACATACTCGACACACAATAACCCTGCATACACACACACACACACACACACACACACACACACACACACACACACACACACACACACACACACACACACACACATTTACATGACCATAAAGAAATTAAGCACAATGCTTTTTTTCCAACTTGCACTCATCTCAGATCTACTGCATGCTACACACAAAAAAACATGTTACAGAAATATCTGTCTACAATCCCCACAGCCAAATAATAGTCACTTATTTGAAATGAAAGTTCTGATTCCTGTAAACCACCTGTTCTTCTGCTCTTTCACCCCCTCTCTCTTCTTCATGACGATTGGCTTGTCGTTTGTCTGCATCTGTTAATGTGAACACCAACTCACTGCACACTTTTCCTGTGTTCTGCGATGGCCGCGGTGCCACCCTGCTCTATCATTAGTTGCGGCTGTTGAGCTTGTTGTTGTTGACGTAGCAGCTGGAGTTATTTCTGTGTCGCTTTTGTTTAGTCTGCTGGAATGGTGAAGACGCTCCTTGTTTTCCTGGATACTGGATCCCTCCAGCTCCTCTGGCCAATTTTGAGGGATTCCTGCTCTTATATAAGCTGAAACTGGTGCTTCAGTCAGATTTCTGGCTGAAAAATTCCTGGACTTGTCCTGGCACTGCGAGCAGACTGCCGCGACCCAAGGGAATACCGCCCCTGAATCTGGAAGCCTCATCTGGCAAAGAGAAAATCAATACAGGATATTACAGATTTAATCAGGATTGCAGATTTTACATATATTAAATTAACCTCGGCACAGAGAATGCTAAAAGCTTCATACTGGTTGTTATTGGCCAGAAATCTGGTCATGATTTATGGATTAATAAGGATCTAATAAGACAGGGAAAGGTGCTGTAACAAGTGTGCTGCACTGCATCACCAATCACCAATTTTGTCATTTAATTTGGAGGTTGTGTTGGATACAGAATAAATATGATATACTGTCACACATTGAGGAATGATTTTTCCAACCTTAAAGTTACTTAAGGGGGGAAACTGTGTGTTAAGGGGTTAATGAAGAGCTCAGGCGGCAAGAACAAAAGCTTTAAGAGTTGTGACACTTCAATCTGTGTGAGTGTGAGAGAGAGAGAAAGAAAGAGAGTGTGTCTGCAGATGATCCATCTCACCAAAGACAGACAGGGTCACAGAGGGAGGGGGAAACTGTATATGAATGACCCCTCCACCCACAAACTCCTGTCATTAGTCACAGTCTCTCTCAGTCTGTATCTATTTCCCTTTGTATTCTCTAAGTTTACTCCTCTATGTACTGTGTACGTTACCACAGAAACGTCCTAACTCTAAACTGTGGGCAGCTGAGAAAATGAAGAAGCTGTCAGGCTGTCGGAGCAAGAGATCGGACCTGATGTCACACACACACACACATGCTGCCTATTGCAATAACAACCATCAAATAAGTTCTCCACCTGCAGCCCTCCTCCCTCCTCCACCTTAAGTGGTTGGGGACAGTTTTTATTTCTGATTACACACACACACTAAAACATTTTCAAGAGGCTGTGGTCTTTTAAGTCGGAGTTTACAATGCAGTTGGAAAACAAGTGATTGTGTGTGTGTGTGTGTGTGTGTGCACCAGTAAAAGTTGAATAGAGTGTGTATGAACCCTGTGCCCTGCTTCACTGTTTGCACTGCCCGAGTGTTATGAGGAATGGAGTGGTTTATTGACAATAAGCATTTTCTTCCCTCCCTCTTTATCTCTCTCTCTCTGTCACTGTCTTCCCACATGCCACTCTGCCTTGGAGATGAATGCCTCGCTGTCGTCATAGCGACCACCACAGCGCTATGGGCCCTGATCATCTTGGCAACCCCACAAACTCTCAAACCATCAGTTCTGACTCAGGGTGCATGAAGGTTTGAGAGGGAGTGTTTGGCTCTCGTGTAGGGTCTCACTGCCTTGTTATAGCTTGTTGTTAGCCTTGAAAAGGAGGGAGTTCTGTTGGGCAATCTGCTCTGAGTGGGGAGGGGTGACATAAGGAAGGGGAAATGACATTGGAGCAGAGCCAAGTGAGGGCGGTGGTGTTGGGAAGGAGTTAGGTGTGGAGCATTGACTGCACTGCATGGGGAAAAATCACATTGTTGACTTGACCGCAAGTAGTGCAGAAACTATTAAAACTGTAAGTTGATTTAATTACCCCAGCAATTTAGCAATGCAATTGTATAAAGACTGGGAACTTCAGAGGAACAGATACAAAAAAAAATGAGTTGTCAAAATTGATGCAGCAGAGGCCGAGACATCCTGAATTTTAGTCCCTATTATGAATCAAGCTCCAAAAACATTGGATCCTAGATTTCCCATAATGCAAATCACTAGCATCTTTCATTACACCCTCCATAGTTGGTTAATGCCTATGTCTAACTCCTCCCCAATTGTTAACGCTGGCTTTCTGTCAAAAATAAGAAATTGTAACAAAATAAAGAAATTTAAATGTTTTTTATTTAAATTTGACATTCTGGGAAATATGCTTATTCATGTCTCACCAAGAGTTTGGTGAGAAGATTGAGACCACTCTCATGTGCATAAACTTAATATGAAGCTAGATACAGGGGGCGGTTGACCTAGCTTAGCATAAAGACTGGAAACAGGGGGAAACAGCTAGCCTGGCTGTGTCCAAAGTACAAAAATACTCCTAACACCTCTAAAACTCACAAATTAACTCAATGTATCTAACTGGTTTATTCCCTACAATGATAGAAATGTAAAAACAATGAATGGCTACTATTTCTTGACAAACAACAGTATATCAGTTCACCCAGCACTTTTGTTCAAAATGGTTACAACGAACCTTCCTGTACAACCACAAATTGTTGTTTTTACGTTTGTTGGTGGATGGATTCAACAAATGAGATACAATGTGTGAATTAGTGAGCTTAAAGAGGTGCAAGTAAGCATATTTTTTTACCATTGGACAAAGCCAAAGCCTATTTCCAGTCTTTATGCTAAACTAAGCTAACTGCTTCATATTTAGCGTACAGACATGAGAGTGGTTTCAATCTTTTTGTCTAACTCTTGGCAAGAGAGGGAAGCATATTTCTCAAAATGTCACAGTATTTCTTCAAGACTCTCAGCCAAAACCAAGAAAGATGTCACCAAATCAAGATTTTCTGATATTCCACAGACTAAACAATGAATGCTGAAAATAATCATCATTGGAGCACTAACCACAAGCTGCTGTAATCTTTCTTTCTTCAAGGAAAAGACATTTCAGACAGTCTGCTGAAGGAAGTTTTCTTTTGCTGGATCAAATCCGTAGCCAAAACATCGAGCTAATCTTTGATTTTATCAATATCCTGGGCCTTCCCTCTCATCCCCTTTTTAAAGTACTGCGTGTACATGTATTGCAGCTCATATAGCGATTGTCATATCCAGTAATAGAGGAACAATATTGTTTCTCTGGTCGATATCCTGCAGGGAGTGTTGTGGAGGCCGTCGGAGCATACAGGGGGCATCAGATAAGCCGGACTGCTGCTGTAGGTTTCTGTCATCAACGGATCGTGCTTGGCTGAACCGAGGAGTTTAGACGCTCCCTCTGTTTGCCAAGCTAGGGGTGCTCATTATGGACGGCCTGTGAATGTGTGTGTGTGTGTGTGTGTGTGTGTGTGAGGGGTGGAGGTGGCAGGGGGAGGGGCAGGTGGACAGTATTAGGATTCTGAGTGGAGGTTTAGGGGCTTCGTGGGTCAGCGGACCCTCAGACCATTAGAGAGAGGGGTCGTGCTTCTTGGGATCTGGTTTGTATGTGTGTGCGTGTGTGTGAGGATAGTCCAGGGGGTCTCTATTATTGTATTGGTGAGGAGAAGGGGGTGGTGTCAGCAGGACCCCATGCTGCTGGGACCAGTCCCTGTCTTTAAAGAGGGACGACAAATAGTTGACACATTTGCTTTAGTGTGTGAGACTGAGGGTCTATTGTCTTGCGTGTGTCTTCCTTATAGGACACATGGCCTGTCCTGAACTATAACTGCTCTCTGAAATTATACACCTCAGAGCTGTGGTTCCCAACCTGGGGATCATGACAGCCATGAGGGGTCACAAGATGAACCTGAGGGGTCCTGAGATAAGAACAAATTGACTTTTTTCTGCTAGACAAAGTTATGTTTATTTTGTTCAACTTTCCTCTAATCTTTGCTTTTTTTCCATTGTAAGTTACTGGATATTTTTTGTTCCTCAGGCCTATAAAAAGTATTTAATTAAAACAAGAAAAACAACAGGGCTGGGTATTAAACATAGATTCTGAATATCAACCAAAAAATCTTTTTACACGCCATAGAATTGACCAGAAACTATGTCGAAAGTTGGCATTGAATAGATTCTTATCTTTAGTCTGAATTATGTCCTGTTGTAAATCATAATCTTTTATTTAGGCAAAGTTCTTATTTAGCTGCTTGTGTTAAAGGATTTAGTATTGCACTTCCATAAAGTTGGGGAACTTACAAGATACGTATTGAAATTAAGGCATGGTCACAATCGAAGCAGAAGTGGTCGATCCTGAATTTACCTCCCTAGTATGAGTCAAGCTCCAAAAACCATCCTACAATAACCACAATGCAACTCAGTAGTGTCTTTAATTAAACCCTCTCTGGCTCCTAAATGCCCCACACCACCTCAACATAATGCAGAGTTATTTTTTCAAACTTTGGAAAGCTCTCCCAGAGCTACAGAATGTATTATACAAAACTGTTGACTGTGACGAGTAAACTGAACTTAATTTGTATGGAATCGGTGGAGTGTGCCTTTAAACACAGATGCACTGAGAACAAAAGTTTGTTTTGTTCAATTAAAGATGTAGAAAAACATGTTAACAGTTTATTTCACAAAGTAAGGCATTGAAAAGAAAATTATAAGTTTGGTAGGGCTACTAAAACTCGAACATATCAATAACCGGCCTTACAAGTCATTTAAGAGATCACAAGCCAAAAAGGTTTGGAACCACTGTCTTTCAGTGTAGTTCATCTGTGTCCATTTTCACTGATGTTCATCTACATCTTGAATCCCACTTCTGACATTCTGTGTGCTCATTCTGTCCAGCCTTTCTCTGATCTGGGACACAATGAGCGGTGCAGCGTCTCGCAGTGGACGAGGAGCTTTTGTTTGAGCTGGCTCCCAGCCTATTGATCAGCCGTAACCCCCCCCCCCCCCTTCCTTGTAAAGTGTGTGTACGTGTGTGATCTCTGGAGCTGTGCGCTAACAGCAGCAGTTCAGCTGCCTGCTGAGCATGCGGCAGACCTACCCACTTAGGACCAAGCTAAAAGTTTAATTTCTGAATGACAAGAGACAGAAATGAAAGAGGGGGGAAAAGATAAAAGAAGGGAAAGAAAGAGAGGAAAAAGTAGAGGAGGCACTTAATGTGGAACTCCCAGCTCCTTGTAATTTGCTGTGGAGAGGGAGAGGAGGAGTCAGGGGGAGGGGAATACCCAGCAGGGAGGGAGCACTAGAGAGCAGAGGCCATTCACTCTGACACACACACACACACACACACTCACTCAGATGCAAACACACACATGAACACTTTTAGACACACACATGCATGCAGTAGATGTGTTGCCACAGGAGAGAGGGAGGAAGAGAGGCATTCAGAAAGAGGAACAGACAGAGGAGATCCTCAGCAAACTAAGACAGAAAAAGACAGAGATCACCAGTGTGTTGGTATTTGTGTGTGTGTGTGTGCGTGGTGTGTGTGTGTGTGTGTGTGTGTGTGTTCAGGAGAAAACACAGCCTGAGAGTGTATGCTCCTGTGTATATTTTGGAGGAGCGGACTGCATGTTTGCTCCCAGGAGAAAGGATTCACAATGACTGGGAGAATTTTGGAAATCTAAGGGATTTTTCCAGGTTCTGCTGGGAATACTGTTTGGAATACTCTGGATATGTGACCTGCTTGGGAAATCCTGTTTTTTCCTTTAAATCCGCAGTTCACTTTAAAAAACAAACAAACTCATTTACTCTAATTTCCGTTGAAGAGGAGCCAAGCCACAATGCCTACCGGTAAGCAGGAGCTTTTTCTTTTTTTCAAATATATTCAAAGATGTTTCCCAACATGTTCAAATTATAGACACTCTTGCAAGTTTTTTCCAGAGGTGAAGTGACTGTGATGTGGTAGGACTAGATTTTGCTGTCAAAGGTGTTGCATGACTACAAACCTCATCAAACTTGTTTAAATAATATACATGTAGAATAATTTCCTGTTTTTAGATGTCTGTTTGGTGAAATAAAGAGGCTATTGAATTTTTTTTAATGATCAGAAAAAGATATCGTGTGGCATCACAAAAGATATAAAAAGTGGTTGTTTTCAAGTGGCATCTGGTCAAACTTCAGACAGCAACTTATAAATACAAGGTCTATTTACTTGTCATTGATGGTTTGGCTGTTTGTCGTAGTGGCTCTTTTGTGTGGTGTGTGTGATATTATTTCTTTAGCTGACAGCTCTGTGTGAAGTGTCTTTGCAGCGTCCGTCTCTCGGCAGTACAGCTGTATGAACAGCGTCTTGAATCAGCGGCTGTTTTCACACCCCTGGTGTTGAATGGAGCATGTTTGCTTTCTCGCAAACGTTGCGGGTTAAATTCCTAATGATGTTGAGATGATGGTGTACACAGCTTTCTGCTGATCTTTCACGATCCGGGTGGTTAGAGATGTTACTTTGTCAACATGTAATTTGAATGCAGGCACTGCAGAAAACTAAAAAACGTATGGTATGTTTTTATGTTTGTGTTTATCTGCTTAGGGACCGCAAATCTAATTTTTTGGTACATGGTCCCTGACACATACATAAAAAATAATAAATAAAATAGACTCCTAACTCTATTCTGCTTTTGTTTTCTATCTCATATCTCTTAAGGCCAGCACATGTGTCAGTTCCCCCTTGCTGGGTGTAGGTTTGACTGAATGTTGAGATGCCATTCTGCAGCCTGTGACCCAAATTAGAGCCTTGAGGGCAGCAGTTGGGGGTGGCTACAAATGGGGATAGAGGAGTGCAGAACAGAGAAGAGGAGGGGGGAATAATTACTGTTTAGAGCAAACTCTTTGGTTTAGAGGTGCCGGAGACAATGGACCCCTCCGTCCTCCTCCCCCCACCCTGCTAGCCCAGTCCTCTGGGAGGACATCTGCCCCCCTTCCCGTGCACTCACGTGCAAGGAACTGCAGCCCTGTGGAGGGGGAAGCATGGTAAAATAAAGAAAACAAATCAATAGTTTTCCAATCTCATGCTTCATTGTCCACCCAAATGTGTGTGTGTGTGTGTGTGTGTGTGTGTGTGTGTGTGTGTGTAGCTGTAGGACTAACAACTTCACAGAGCAACTGACGTGGATGCAGAGAGTCCAGTGGCAAGCTTTTTCTCTGGGCAGAAATCCAGAGAATGAGGCTAGTGTGTCATACTCAGAGGGGAGGGCAAGGGTGTGTGCAGCAAGGGTCGCATGGGTGTCCCAAGGGTGGGTGAGAGAGTGTGTCTGAAAATAGGGAGGTGTAAGTTTGCGGGTGGACATTTTTTCCCACAGAGACTAAACACCGGTGCTGTCAGCTAAAAGTACGCTGCCCAGTCCACAGCGTCAATGACAAAGAGAGAATCTCTATTAGAGACTAGGCTTTAACTCACATCTCATAAACACAACATGAAGATAAGAAGGTGTTAATCTTGTTACTGTGTGATTGTGCACGTGCATTGTGGATGTTTGTTTTACTCTATCACGAGAAAAAGCCTTTTGTTGCTAATTAGCCTCCCAGCTGTGTGTGTGTTGACTTTAACCATGTTTTGTGGGGCAATGAAAGCTACAGGAGGCTATTAAGTCGCACATCAAGTTTACACTTCTGTCTCTACCAGTCATGACGTGTGTTGAGAGGTTTGAAATACTGTCTTGAGATTGTTGGAGCTTGTGCTGGTTGTTCTGCGCCAACACAGTGAAGAAGGAATGCTTATTTTCTCTTCTACTTCTTCTTTTCTTTCTCCATCCATCCTCTGAAACATCTGTATTATAATGCATGTCCCCGGCCTGCGCAGCTCTTTGTTGGTCCAGTGGTAAGTTGCTCGGTGGAAACCCCGCCTCCGGTCTCAAATCCCATCCTTCGCCTCTCTCCGTCTCTCCCACCTCTGCCTTTCCTTCTGTCGTTCGGCTGCGGTGTGAAATCCTGAGTGACACTTTAAGGTCCTTAGCGTCAGTTGAGATCAAGCCTGTGTCTCTATCAGAAACAGAGACTGACCTTAAGTGGACGCGGCGGAAGATGTGAGGCCGTAACTAAACAGACAGCAAGAACATAGATGCTCCATTGTGCTGCCGTTTGTCTCCTCAGCCTACAGGGAACAAAAACTCTCCTAAGTTTGAACTCGATGATTTAAAAGATGAAGGTTTAGGTGCTGAGAGAATTTGGTAGATTGGTTTCAGGTAGAGAGAACTTTTAAGGGTTAAAGTCCCACAAAAGGAGGGATTCAAAATGAGACGGAGCGAGTGGGAAATGGAAAAGAGAAAAAACAAGGGAGTGGGTGGGTTTGACCTTTGGCCCTTCTTCTCATCTCTTCTTCCTACTTTCATTCCTTTGGGTCCTCTCCTCCTCATTTCTCAAATTCTCACAGTCACACATGTCCTCTTCCGACCATATTTCCCCATTATATAGTCTTTTTAAATCGCAAGAAAGACAAAAATGACCAGGCTTTAACTCACTGAAATGCTTCTAACTTGTACTTGCATGAAAACAATCTATCCTAATTCTTGTCGCCATCAAAACATCCTCTGGATCCAGTTACATTTTTAAATGCACTTAGGTGCCATAGGACAGTGTCAGCAACAAGCTGCATGGCATTGAACTCGGTTGCCATCTGGTAGGCCTGTTGCAGCATAAACAAGAACACACACGGACAAACAAGGTTGATTAAAGGATCTGCGAGCTGTACGAAGTGTGTGGTCAAGTCATGTCTGGGTTAACTCACTCCTCTTTGGGGGAGCTTCAGACTTTTTCCTCAAATTTTGGGACATTTTCCAGATCAGTATTACATGCTGTAGTGCTTGTGATGTGGTAAGTTGTCTCAGACTGGCTGGTCAGTGGCCAACAGCTTTTCAGAAAGCAGATTAAACAGGGAACTTGAGAATGTTATATTAAATGTCTTCTTCTTCCTTCCTGCATGAGACCTTTTTGTACCTAATTGTGCTTTTGAGAGTACAAATTTGTCACAAAACACGCTACATTGTTCTTGTTGTACCTACATCCATTTTAATTCAGTTTTCTTTTCAGGAAAAGTCTAGGAGCTGGCTTCCCTGCATGCATCCTGAATCTACACTTAGAATTGAATTCAAACATATCCACAAAATCTTGTTATCAGACAACAATTAAGGCAATTTAAAAGGTTTAAAACTCTTTAAAAGTACTGTGTATATGATCGAAGTAATGAGACACAACACCCGCTGTGATGTCCTCTTAGATGGATAGGGAGTGTAATGAACACATGTGCTCCAAATGCAAATATGAGCCCTGGTGGTCTGTAGCCATACACACAGGGCGGCCAGTGTGTATTTTTACATAGTAAAGTATATGCTTAGAGAGGGATGGTCTGAGCGCTTAGGAATGTCCTGTGCAGCTCATATGCACACAGCGAAGTTGGAGTTACTTTATGACCTGCCAAACATATACTGAGCTTGAATGTATAATAGGAAGAGGGAAGGAAAGAATGGCAGGAAGGGAGAAAGAAAATGGCAGGAATCAAGACGGTGGCTGGAATGTGAGAATTTGATGTAACTGATGTTGATGAAAAAGGAGTGATTTAGCAAGTGAACAAGAGTGGAACAGATGGAAAATAGATGGAAAGGAGAAAGAATGATGGAAGAAAGGGGACAGTCTTTCAGATTACTGACATGCTCTATTGTCCTGGTCTCTCCTCACTGATGTCATGTTGTAAATGATGATGTTGATGTGATGATGAGGTGACTGCTTGTGGATATTGCAGTAGCTGCCTTTGGTTTTGTGGTTAGTTTTGTTTGTGACAAAATGGATATTTAGAGTAAAGCTCTATTGGCATTGCTTCTCATTTGCCAGTGGGTTGTTATAAAATTGGATGGTGTAAAACAGCTTCCTTCATCTTGGACCCTGAAGTTTGTTCCATTTCCTCAGTGTCAATCAGTGTCAAGACAGTTAGCAGTTTGTCAAAGGGGAATATCCGTGTGTCAAACGTCACCAGTGTTGAACTCTACACGAAGGCACCATGCAAATTTGCTTTGCCTCCACGAGCAAGTCCACTCATGTAGGCAGTTCCTTTGAAATGAATTGATTTTGGTCAGAAATTACTTACTCGTTGTGCAGTTTTTGTTTTTGGAATCACATTTTATTCTTTATTATAATCTAATTAAAGGCTTAAAGAAAGTTCCACAGAGTTAAAGCCTGTTTATACTTTCCACATCCGCATTGCTGCAAGGGTCCACATACGTACATTTTGTCATCTACCTATTTTCGCAATGCAGCCCAAAATTCACTGCGTGGGCTGTGCACACCGACACCCAAACGCAGACGCCCAGTGCAGCATAAGTAGAACAGCATCTGTGGTCTATGTGGTCCGCGTAGCCTAATCCACAGTGTGTCTGCCCCTTTATTGGTCATTGTAATCATTCGTCCTCTTCTTCTCTCTCTTGCACGATACAGTTCTCACTCTGTGCAACAATGCCTTCCAAAGTTCAGCCAAATCTAATGTGAGCTTTCAGAGCTAGTCAAACCAAGTGGGTATTTCTGCATATGACATAATACTTTGAAATATTTTGAACTTGTTTATGGTTTAAATGTCCACATTCAGGATGTTCACATGCCCGTTACAAAACACTCCCAGAGCTGTTTGAGCTACTTGTGAGGATCATCAGGGCTGTAAAAAGACGAGGGTGATCACAGCTGTTTGCTGACCACTCCAGAATAAAGAGCACTTCAGGTGACCATAAAGTGTGCGGCTGAAGTGGACGGGTTAAGTGTAGCATGAGTCATTAAACCTGGCTGGACAGGTGGTGAAGCTCGGACAGACTGCATCGATGGAGGGAAGTCATCAGGTCTCAGTTGTGGCAGTTTGTCATAAACATGCACATATGAAAGAACATGAACCTTTAATGCTTTGAATAGACAGTGTCTCATCTTCATTAGCATTACTAATGTTTTTATTATTGAGGATGTAAGTGACGACAGAGACGTAGATTGGTTTAAACCGATTTTCCCTCATTTGGCAAAACAATCTCACCACAAGGTCCATTTAGTTGTGTGATCTGGAGCTTTTAATTGTATCACAGCAAATGGAAATTCAAACATCTATGTTTCCATGACAACTGGGCAGCTTCATCTGCTGAGGAAGATTGTATGATATGATCAAAAGCTCCAGAACAGCTTACTAAATGGACCTTGTGGTGAAATTGTTTGGCCAGATATTGTTTTCAAGGTCAGTACTTTCCAATCTTAACAATTTTCACTCAATTGTTATGTTACTGTTTATCCAAAATGATGCGTTTCCTGTTGCCAGAAGATCACAGCATTTTTACTGTAAATGGGGTTGTCTTCAGCTCTGAAAATGCTTCTGGTAATCAAAAGTGAAGAGAAAAATGTACATATAATCCAGATGTGCTGCTGAATCTGTACCAGAGCCTGTGAAAGTATTTGAGTATGTAAGTGTTTGTGCTTTAGATGGTACTTTAAATATCTAATTTCTGCCCAGATTCTTGTGCCCAGTTTTTTAATAATCAAAATAAACAAACATACATTTACAGGTATTTTCTAAAAATAAGTTGTGTTCACTTGTGATAACCACTACACTCTCCTAAAGAGTAAAACACCACACATGGTTCTCAGTATTTTGCCAGTGTACATTGTTTGCTCAGTCTTCAGTCTGGTTCCTCCTGGTTCTCGCTGTTTGCCTTCCAGACAGGCCCGATGTTCAACATATTAAACTTGGCTGAATAGTAAAGCGTCCCGGCTCTTTGTCTTTTTCAAGTTAAATGAAAGCCAGAGATTGAAGCCAGGTTGTTCAGGCACTCGCTGATTCACTCACTCTCTAGTCTGGCAGGAAACAAAGCCCTCACACACTATCCTAATCCTCACATGCACAGACATACAACACACACACACACACACAAAGGAGAAACATCCCAACCTGCATGCTTAGGACCATAATTAGAGACCATTCACAAGGATCAGGTTGAACATAATCTGGACAGGAGGTTACTAAGCTTGGCCATCTTCTTTCTCTCTCGCTCTCTCTCTCTCTCTCTTTCTCTTTCTCTGTGTGTGTGTGTGTGTGTGTGTGTGTGTGTGTGTGTGTGTGTGTGTGTACACAAGAGCCAGTTCACCTAGGAAACGGCCAGGGTGTGCCCCAAACATGAAGCTGGAAGGTGGGAAGGAGGGGCTGGGCAAACACAAGATGGAGCAATCTCTCTCTGTGATGTTTGGGTTTCACTGCAGAACGGAAACACATGGCTTCTCTGTATTTGCTCTCCTTGTATGTTTGTGTGAGTGTGTGTGTGTGTGTGTCTGTCTGTGTGTGTAGGTTGCACGTGTGCACACTCTGCCCGCCTATATCAAGCCGCAATAGCTGGTGTGAGGACCATTAAGTTATTAGCTCAGTTAGTGTTATCTTTGGAGTGATAAACTTAATGCATTTTGGGTGAAACATACACACAGCATATGTCTTTACATACATCACCTACTGTGATAAGGAAGTATATCATAGATTTGTCAAAGGGTCAGTTACCTATTAATGTCATGGTATGTGATATAATATAACCCTTTGTGCATTGTGTATGGTAACTTGAAAGTGGTGTGTTGCTTATCGAAAAGCCAAGGCTGTTGGTTTGTGTGTGTGTGTGTGTGTGTGTGTGTGTTGTTTTCGCCCACCAGATTCCTTCTCCTTTCTGATCTGTAATTGTTAAAAAGTGGGTCAGGCTTGGGAGTGCAAACATTTGGATGGACACACGCAGGGTGAATCAGTTCCAAACTTGTTTGAGGAAAATATGGTTTCATGGCGCTTCAGTTTTTGGACGCTCCAATTCCTTCCTGCTTTTCTTGGCATGGCAGTGGAGCAAAAGTAAAACTAGAAAAAGCGCATCAGACTCTCCCTTCATTCTTGTTTTTCAAAACACTTCAATTTCCTTCTGAGGAACAGTGTAACCAGGAATTGACTCCATGAAAAATGTATGTGATGGTTCAGTGAAGCAGGATGATCTTGAGGGCCCCATATCTATCAAACTGCTATTTGTGATTTTTGGACTTAAAGCTGCACTAATCAATATTTTTGATATTAACAATGGATCAAATGACTATCTGTAATGTGAAAGTTATCACTCGTAGTGACAAACCCCACAAGGAATTATCAACAGATTTTGCAGTTCCCTCAGCTTTACAGACCTTTTACACCTCTTTTACCTCGTTTAGCTAACTGTTTTGGTTGGCCTGCATACTACCAGACGCAACAGGCAGCTGTTTTCAGCGAAATAGCTCTGATAAACCAACTGTATGCTAACCTGCCCAACATCAAACAACAGACGGACAATGTTAGCAACCAGCTAGGGAAGAAGGTGGAGCACTTATCAGCTAAAAAGAGTTGATGGAGACCAAAAGAGAGCTAAAAGGAGAGTGAATATTATACTTGTCATTTTGGGAAATATGCTCGTTCGCTTTCTCGTCAAGAGTTGGAGGAGAAGAAAGATCTGCGATGAGGTCAGTGGCTGGGTGATAAGCTTAGCTTAGCATAGGCCTGACCAAAATTAAAAAATACGCCTACCTGCGCCTTTAATATAGCCAGGAAATAGTTTCAGCACATAAATCCTTGTACAGCATTAGCAGTACCCCAGCTAGAGCAGGAACATGCAGGTTCAGTTTCTTCACTTGGTATCAATACAGTAGTGGTTGCCAGAATCAAACCTGTGATCTTTCTATCACAGACCAGTCTAACAAGCATGCCTGCTGCTAAAGTGCTCTCAAAAGAGGTGTCACCATGGCAAAAAGACCTCCAAGGTACCTATTTGAAAGGTGAGAGAAGGGGTATGTACCGGGATTCTTTGTGCTTGTTCTTAGTTTCACGTTTCATGTTTTTGAACGTGAGTCTGTGATCTTCGATGCTTTGAAGTGAGAAGGGTTTAGGCTGAGCTGGCGCTGCTGGCAGCAAGAGAGCAACACTGTCCTATAGGGCATTGGAACTCAGTGTGCCACAACACCAGAGCTGCCCTGGTCACTGGTGTATCGAGCTTTGATGATAGAGACTGGTGTCAAACTCCCACTGAGCTGGTATGAGGCTCTCTCATGTTGTCCTTCCCTTGCTTGTTCACTGTGTTTATTTGCTCTCTGCTCTTCCTGTCAAAGCTGGCCTTTCTATGAAGCGAGACCTTGGAAAACATTGAGGGAAACTTGGAAGGCTTCTGTCTGATATGTTGCATCTGTGGTTTCACTTCAGCTGGCCTGACTGTGGGGCCTTGGGAGTCAGTAATCATATCTTAACGGATCTCTCCACAGACACAAGGTTGTGAGCCAGTTTGGCACCGGCTTGACGCCAGATAGACTCCTGTAGTTGCACACACACAAACACACAAACTTGTCTCTCTTCCATGGAAATAGGGCTTTCATTCATTGCCTTAGTGTGGAGTGTTCTCAGCATTACACTGTTAATCTTATTAAACTCAATCTCTTGCTCTGTGTTGTTGCAAAAATGCTCACACACATACATTTACCACTCACAAAAATAAATTAGAAATCCAAACTTTATGTTTCTTGTGTTTTCTCTCATTGTATGATGGTTATTGCCAGCTCCTTGTATATGAAACATTTCTTTGGGTGGAACTCAGGACAAATCTGGGATGGCTAGTAGTCCTCGTATGGTGGGTGGTCAGTCAGACTGTGGTCAGCTGGCATGTCAGGAATTGGGATGCTAAACAGATAGAGACTGTAAGAATATGAAAGTGGTATTGTAAGTGTTAGAAGTTACATACAGTGAGTCATACAGAACTTTAACGGCTCTGTGTGTGACTTTCCAGCATCAGTAAATCATTGGGACATTGATTCTGAGAGGCATGTAATTACTTTAAACAAACTTTTAATTTATTACACTTAATATTTAGTTAATATTCTAGTTTATGTAGTTATATTTGCCCTTCATGTTCTGTCTACTCTGATTCATGGAACATAGTTTTTCTGTCCGTCTTGGAAGAGGAAATCCTCCACTGTGTCTAAATGAGGTTTTGCCCATTTAATTACTGTTTAATTACTATTTAATTAAGTTTTTTCTTATCCAAACCGAGGGTCTAAGGATAGAGATTGTCTTTTCTTGTAAGGTTCTCAGAGAAAAAACTTTACTTGTCCGACCTCAAGCCCTATATTGCAGGTTACATTTTGTGCCAGATTTCACAAGGGCACTGTTCATCTGCTCTTAACAAAGCTAAAGCTGTTCTTGCAAAGGCAGGACGTGAAAGGCCTAAAACAAGTAGCAACATCATTGTGGCAGACAGCAACAAGATGTATTGCATGTATATGCAACCATTTATTTAGAAACACTAGGACAGCAATTCTGTTGCCAAGTATTAACAGATACCAATTGTCTAGACCGTGGTCTTATTTGTTGGAAGTAATTATACCCAGGCATCACGATTAATATGACAAACATATATTTAAAAATGCAACAGGCAGAGCCATTGTTTAGGGGACATTTAGACCAACAATAGCACTACAACTCAGCAATGCAAGGGGCTACATAGGTGTGGTGTGTTGCTACAGGTTAGTATTGAAAGAAGAGGGAATACAAACCAGGAAGTCCAGTTTGAAGCTATACAAGACAGGATACAGCGGCTTATGCGACTTTGAGCCCGGTTTGTGCAACTTTGAAAGGTGCTACAAGGTAATTGCTACAAGGCATTCCATTTGCACACCATTTGGGCCAACGCATGAACAACATTTTTTGCTAGACTCAATATTTAGCTGCAGCCCTCTGTAGCTTCACAAGCCAGTGGTTTCATTGAAATATATGAGGGATCTAGTATGTGTATGTGTTTATGCCATGGTCTGAAAAGGACCTTAAAAATCAAGCTTGAACTAAAGTGGATTTGTAATTTGAACACTACTCAGAATCAGAATTGGATTTATTGCCAAGTAGGTTTTCACATACAAGGAATTTGCTTTGGTACATAAATAAGCATAGTAGAGAAAAATAAAAATATATACAGATATATAAAATAAAGCCACTAAAAAGCAAGTACTGTAAAAAAAAAAAAATAAAAGCAAGTCAACAATACAAATATGAAATAGAGAAATTAGCAATAAAAAATGTGAAGAAATAGAGCTGTACATTTTGTGCAGGATGTGCAAAATATTAACTGAGGGATTTTTAAAAGTTCGCAGTATACAGTATGACATATTTTAAATAAAATTGATGAATGGGAATCTCTTCCTTTCTCTCATTTTCCTCTCTAGACGATTATAACTACCTGCCTGATGCATTGCCTCCTCTTCCTGAAGTCCCGGACTCCGGCTCAGTCCTGAGCTCCGTTGAAATACCAGCCCGCTGCCTCCGCAACCCGGCCTTCCGCTACGCCTCCTCGCGCTACTGCTCCGCCCTCAGCATGGACTCCTCTCCCGACAGCGCCGAAAGGCCGATCAGCTACAGCTCCACCTCCTCCTCCGCTTCCTCCCGGGACAGTCACTGCTCACTGGGCAGCCGCTCCACCCTTGTCCCTGCACCTCACTGCAACCCGGTGACCTCAGACCGGGACTCCGGGGCGATTCGGTTGGAACTGGTCCCGGCCCGGCAGCTAGGATGCCGGGAGGAAGATGAAAGAAATGATGGAGGGATGGACACAGGGAGAAAGGGCAATGGACAGACTCTGACAGAACATTCAGAGCCTGAGCTGGGCCCAGATGGAGGAGAGCGGGCAGGTCAGGTGCAGGGACCCAGGACATATGTGGACCGGGTGGTGCAGGAGATACTGGACACAGAGAGAACCTATGTCCAGGACCTACGTAGCATTGTAGAGGTAAGGAACACTCAACCACAATAATATGTTAAAACAAAACCTGTGTAAGAAATTAGAAGCAGAAGGATCCCACATATTGGCAGGACTTCAAAGGTATATTAGCACATTTGGCCGGACATCAAATGTAGAGTGAGGCTTTGAACAAATTTGTGCTTTTGCAGATTATATCAGCTCCAAATGTGACTTCTCATCTTTCACCCAGGACATGTGTGTGAATTTAAAATGTTTAATGAGAAATAATCCTTCATTTTGTTTACTTTAAACAGTTATGGGAGACAGTACAGCCATTGTAAAAATACTCCATTATAATTAAAAGTCCCGCTTTCAAAATATTACGTAATAGTACAAAAGTACTGTCAGCAAAATATATTAGTATCAAAAGTAAAAGTACTTGTTCTGTAGTAAAATGGCACCTAAAACTATATTATACACTGTTAGGTAGTTTAGTCCAGGGGTTCCCAAACTTTTTCAGCTCGAGACCCAAAAGAGAAATTTGGTGTCTCCCTGGGACCCAAACTTACAAAAATACATCATGAATTGCCATAACATCTCCATTTATAAACTACTGATAAAGAACACAACAAACCATCAGTGCCTTGTAGATGACAGAGAGGGCCCCTCATCACTGATTGCATATGTCCAGTGGTTGTGGCCACTACAACCAAAAGGTACATTTTTTCAGTATAATTCAAAGATAAAAAAAGCATACATTGGAGTAAATTCTTACTTTTTATGTAGCTGTCTTTTTTTGATGTCCTTTTCTGTTCATCATCTGTCGACTCCTAAGACATATCTTGGGACCCCCGGGTTGGGAACCACTGTTCTAATTCAATGAATAGAGGCAGAAATTGAAATAGGAACATAAAGCTTTAAACATTTTGAAGGCCCCATCTTTCTCAGATGAAAAAAAAAAAGGTTGAACTAAAATGTTGACCCAGTTGAGGTCCGAGCAGCAAAGGGACGTCATAAATGTGTTTCAGTGCAGCGCCTGGGGCTTTAAATCACCAGATAACACACATCCTTTGGGTCTTTGTGGTTTTCCTCACACACGTGACACACACAGCTCATTGCCTGCTGGTAACCTCCAATACAATAAGCTCACCTGCGCTTGCAGGCAGGGTTTTTGACCGAGTTACACGATACCGGTGCCTTTGTGCTGCAGGCAAAGCCAGGCACACATTCAAATCTTTAGACGTTTTTTAAACACACACACAATACTGTCTGCACACACTCGAATAAATACACTCTTTTTGTGAGGTCGGCTTTGAACTGCAAGGATACACATTGCCTCTAGTCAGAGCTTTAGTGGCTTTGTTAAGGATTGCGTGTGGTTTGTATCAAAGGTTGCTCTCCTTTCTCTTTCCCTCCTCTTTAGTTTCTCTGTTCCGCTCCTTTTGATTCTCTGTGAAACTTAAAATTCATATTGCCTGTGCTTAAATGTGGTGCGCACATGTGATGTGTGTTTTGTATTGGCATTCTGCTTAATTTGAATTGATTGTGGTGTAAAATGACAAAAATGTTTGTGTGGAAGTTGTTGTATTTTGCATGTGTGTAGGAGCATGTATGTGTTGGCACTTTGATTTTCCTAAATCCTCTCTCTTAGCAGTGCTTCCTCCTCCACAGGCTGTGGGTTCATGGGCCTGTGTGTGTGTGTGTGTGTGTGTTTGTATGTTTCTGTTATAGTACTATAAGTAGGGGAAGTCTGTCACCCCTGATCGATGTCCCACCTTCTCCTGCTCCTCCTTCCTTTACTCCCCTCTTCAGGACGCAGGGGGTGAGGAACAGGGGGAGAGAGAAAGAGGAAGGTAGTTAGGGGGATTTAGCTCTGAGATAACAATGTCCAAAGTAGGTTAGGAAAACACTGAACAGAGCTTAGGAGCTGTAACCCTCTACTGCCTCTACTCTGTAGACCACCTATTGCCATTAGAGAAGCAGACCACCCAGCCCTGCAAGACTATACTTAATGGCAGGACAGCTAATTCTTCACCGGTACTTTGGGAAAAGACACATGCATTTAGCCTTTCTTCACCCCTTTAATGACAGTCCCAGTGGGTGCACAGAGGATGGATTGCATCTGTATGACTAGAGCTTTTAACATGACAGTTTACCTATACTGAGGAAAAGACTTGAGCTGCTGGACAGCACAAGCACAGCGTCGACCCATCTATTATCAGCACTGTCCTGTGTGAGCTGGTCCTGCAACCCCCGTTTTAGTAATCCCTTTGCCCATGCTGCTTCCTGCAAGGGAAGAGGGGGAAGCCTTAACACAAATATTTACCCAGACTCCCCTGGGCTCACCTGTGTTTCATCTGTCAGCGCCGGTGTTGTGGTCCACACATACTCTGTCTACCTGTCTGTGTGTGTGTGTGTGTGTGAACTGTATGTGTGGATTTAAAGTTACTCACAGTACATGTGTAACTATCACAGGGTTTGTCAGTTGGTGCAAGAATGAATGCATTTCTACGGAGGCCCTGAAAGCCCAACGTGCTGCAACTTAAGAAAACACATGCAAATATCTTCACCAATTTGACAACACATGCACTGTTGAAAACAGAAGGTTGCAAAATGAGAAAACATAACAAAATACAGGAAACAGCCAGATTCAGAAACTCTGTAAGTCGCATAGAACACAATGGAAATTTGTTAACAAACAACAGATGTTTCCAGGGGACACTAAAAAATGATGAATACGCCTGCCATATTTAGTGTCAATGGAAAAAGCTGTTGTTTTGTAACTCATTTCTGTTGTGTTCTGTGCAATTTGCAGCGTTTCTGTATTTGTTTGTGTTTCCTCTATTGGGTTGTGTTTTCTCACTTTGCAGCTATTTTTCTACCTAAATGCTGCTCATGTGTTGTAAAATTGGTGATAATGTTTTCTTCATGTGCTTGTGTTGTGTCTATTTGAGGCCAATCCGTTATCGACAAACAACCTCAGAGACAAAGATCTGATCTTCCTTTCCCTCCTCCTCTTCCTCTCTTTCCCCCTTTTTTCCACTCTGAGACCTGGAACACATCACCAGGCCAATTAAAGTTAACCTGGAGTTTGGAAATAAACTGGGAACTGATCACTTGGCCTGCAGAAACATTCAAAGCAATGAGATTTGGATGTTTGCCTTCATCATTGTCTGGAGGAATGACTTCCTAATGCAGAGTGAGGGATGTGTTTTGTGTGCAGGAAAAGTGTATGTGCTTGCGGAGGTTAATGGTTAACACCAGAAACTATCAAGTTTGTACATGTTAGGTCTGATGCTTAGCAGGGAGTGTAACTTGAGGTGTGTGTGTGTTTGTTTGTGTGTGTGTGTGTGTGTGTGTGTGTGTGTGTGTGGATCTGAACGCTGCCCATTGTTGAGCTCAGTCAGGCATTGGCTGAGGGTGATGAGTGAATGGGTCAGGCCAGGTCAGATCTGTGACCCCGTGGCTAATAAAGCATCGCGTTGCACATTACTTCCGATAGTCAACAAAATCTAAACATGACCCTTTGACATGACCCCCGACATAACCACCAACCTGCCCGTTAGTCTTAGTGTGTAACTCAAGTCCTCAAAAACTAAATCTTGGCCTAAAGCTCTTGTATAACCTTTAAACCCTAAACATCCAAGATGGCTGTCATTCATCACTCCAGTCTTTGTTTTAGCTGAGATCATTTTGTCTCTTTATACATCCCTCCCTTCGCCTAACCAAACACAATTTAATGGACTGCTCAGGCTCAGCTATAATAATAATAATGGTAATGATGGCTAAATACATAAAACATTACCAGGAACAGAAACCACCACAGCAGACTGGAAATTAGGCAAACAGACTGAAGGGAGTGAGCAGGGAGAGTCTCTTTAAAAAAAAGTCTGACTGAAACTGAGGTTTCATCACCCAGAGTCGTATCAGCACTCCTCACTAACAGCAGCTAGAGAGTAAAATCCTCTTCAATAGACTTATTCCTGTTTTTCAACAAGGAGTCATGTTAAACCTGTGTTTCCCAGCATTCGTCTGGCTCTGGGAGTCATTTACTCTAAACCAGATGACCTGTGTTATACCCTGATCAAGCTGTTTACACAAACCAATACAGGGATCAGGCAGTGCGTTACACAAATGGGGAGCAGTTATCTATATAACTCCAACTAAAATCAGTGTTTTAGTTTGTCTTTTTGTATGAGGAGGGCTGTTTGTGTCTGGATAATATAACCCAAACAATGGAGAGTAGGCACAAAGGCTCTGACAAATGAGTGAGAGTAAACTTTTTTCTATGCACAAGGAAAGTAAAAATGGTTAAACCACAACATAATGTCCCATTCAGCTTGAGTTAATTGAAGACGATTAATTGATGAGGAACCCTCCAAGACGTAACCTAATTGAAGTTCACATTATTATGTGACGGAGACGGGGACACGTCGAAGAATGATATTAACAGTTCTGCTTCTCTTTAGACCAGCTTTGGAAAATCATTTGCTTGCTGGACAGAAATCTTTTTTTTTTTTAAAACGCCTTTTTGAAAACCCTAAATAATCGTAATGTTTTATTTTCTTAAACAGTCTTAAACAAAGGAAATGTTACTTAAGCAGCTCTAAAAGTGTGACTATTCATACATTAACATACAGATTACTCACAGAGCGTAATTATGGAAAAATATTAGTCTTTGTCACAAGGCTATCTGGCCAATGTGGTGCAAAGTAGAGTCAAGTGGCCCAAGAGAGTAGCTGTAGGAGTCACAGTGTGAGTGCTCTGTCAAAATCAAGTGTGTTTGTGTGTTTGTGTGTATGCCTAGGCTGGTGCCAATCAAAATGTCAGCCATGTGGTTCTAACATGACTGCTTTCCCTCTTTGTCTCTGCAGGACTACTTGGAGTGTATCAGTAACCAGTCTCGGCTGGCCTTGAGCTCTGAGGATAAAGGTTCTCTGTTTGGCAACATCCAGGACATCTACCACTTTAACAGGTACAACATACACACTCACAGCTGTAGACTTGAGACTAGTGTCAGACTTAATGCAGCGTCCACGTCACATCAGATGGATGGATTCCCACGCTTATGACTTGCGAGAGTTCACATCACGGGAGAACTCAAGATAGTTGTATGATTACAGCGTTGGTCGAGTGAAAGTTAAAAATACTGTGCTTTGCCAATAAAACACTATATCCATTCAATTTATATTGGGTTTAATCGCCTTTAACAATGGACTTTGGCTGGTGTTGGATAGGTCAGTTAGGTCAAATCAATCAAAGATAGGAAAAATCTATTTCCCAGTCATAATTACGACTTGGAGGTTGATGTGAACGCTATTTTCAAGTTTGAATGCCGTAATTACGATAACTCTGATATAACATGAATTTGGCATTTGACTTGACTCCCAAAAGCCTAAAGAAAAAAATATTCAAGTCTCAAGATTAAGAATAAAAAATAAACAACATAGGAACAGGCAGACCTTACATTGCCGCATAGCTTCAATATTTCATTATTAGGCCTCTTCATTTAAAGAACTTAATCTCAGCTATGTGAAAAACGTGCTTTGAAAGACAAATGTTCAAAATGTCATGTCAGTAAATGGTCTAAACTCAGACATGTTCAGGGAAAAACATGGATCTTGACTTTCAGTTTGCAAATGAAGACTGGAGACTGAACTTGCCCCAAAAGGTCTGAAAATGTCTCTGGCTACACATAAATACACCGACAGACTCTTTCAGGCTCAACAAACAATGTCCTGCGAATAGTGAAACTGGGTTGAGCCACCTGTTGAATTCTGGGAAGGGCGTTGTTGTGGCATTCAGGTGTGTGTGTAATACATCCCCGGCTGCATATTTGTCTCCTCCGGCACTGCTATAAACTCTGTGTGTGCGTGTGTGTGTGTGTGTGTGTGTGTGTGTGTGTGTGTGTGTGTGTGTACAGACAAGATGGCTAGTTGAGTGTCAGCCATGGTGGTCTGCAGACACAAACATGCATGCTCTATCTCCCACCTATTCATTTCTCAGCTGTCACACGCAGACAAACTGGCCAGTAAAAGGAAGCATAAAAGCAGTTTAAAGCAGTCACAGTGACCTCATGCTTCAGCCATGAAACAATACCTCCCAACAGTGGCCTTTTATTTTGTTTTTCCTTACAGTGTGCCCTTACACATACACAGCTACACACGGAAGCTGCCTGTTTTGAATTCATGGAAGTTTCTCATTTGTTCAGAGCCAAGTGCACTAAGACCTAATTTCTGCACCCATTTCTTGCTCCTGAAATTCACTGTTTGGAACAATGAATCGTGGGAGAGTGTAGTTTATATTCATGTGTCTAGGGAAGAAGAGGAAGAGAGCATGCATGTGTGATAAAGACATAGGGAGTTATGGGTGGACATTTTCACATCAAATACTGATTCCTTTAAGCTCTGTGTTTGTTTCAGGGACCTTCTTCATGATCTTGAGAAGTGCAACGCCGACCCTGTGGCCATAGCAGAGTGCTTCGTATCCAAGGTAAAGATGGACACCCCCCTGCCCCTTTTTCTCTCCACCCTCTCCCCCTCCTGTCCATCTCTCTGTCTCCGGTGGTGGAAAGTAACTAAGTAAATTTACTCAAGTAAAAATATAAGGTACTTTACTGGAGTTTATCTATTTTATGTTGCTTTATACTTCTATTTCACTACATTTGAGAGACAAATATCATACTTTTTACTCCACTACATTTATTTAACAGTTGCAGTTACTAGTTACTCAGATTAGGGTTTTACATAAAAGAAAAATATGGTAAGATTATAGAAAACAAAGCATTATTAAATATTAAACAAGTGGTTTTATCATTTTTGGCTTGTAACTCTTTACCAAAAGGCATTGTCTTTTGTTCCACCAAACAAAGAGACATTTCCCCTTTAAACTTTTTAGATGGTTTCTTTTAAATAACTAAATTCCCAAAGAGGGAAAATTATCCAATATTTAACAAAAAAAACAAAGATTAGATAATATTTGATAAATTGATTATATACTAATAATATATATTGTAGTCGTATATCAGTCACAGCAGCTGTTTTCTGCATAGTGAGTACTTTTACTTTTGATACTTTAAGTACATTTTTCTGATAATATTTTTGTACTTTTATTTAAGTAGGAATTTGAAAGCAGGACTTTTACTTGTAATGGAGTTTTTTACATTGTTGTATTAGTCCTTTAATTAAGTATTAATAATATTAATATATTGTCCTTATTTTAAAGGCTATGAGTACTTATTCTACCACTGTCCTTCTCTCTGCCTACATGCACACTCCTCCTCTGTTTGTTGAAACTTGTCCAAGCAGCTGGTTCAGACGCACACACACACACACACACACACACACTCACACACGCACAGGACAGAAAATGAGAAACAGGCAATTCTCTATTATTAGAGATAAGCTAACAAAAATCAGGTGAAGACGCTGCATGAAGTTTATATACGTTTATTGAGGCTTGTAGCATTATTTTGGCGGTTGGAATGTCAGTTTTAAGTGCAACAGGAGGGCAGGGGGGAAGGACGACTCCAGAGGAATTTTAAGGACCGACCCAAATATATAATCACCTTTTCACTGGAGGGGGATAATAACAGTGCTTCATCAAGAAAAACTGGACTCAGCAACTCTGGTCAAAGTATCACTGGTCCCCTCTGTCTGTGTGTTTCAGCTTTTATCCCACTCCTGCTCCTTGCCCGTCCATGCCTTTAAAAAAAACAAAAAATGATTGTGTGATTATGTCCCATGGTAATGTGCTGCATTCCAGCACTTCCTCTAAAACACTTACATTCCCTCCCTACCCTACTGCAATCACACCCAATACCACAGAGCAACTGTCTGACCATGTATAAAAAAACAAGTCCCACTCAGCGTCACAGACTCCCTAAATACAGCAACTGTTGTTGAGACAAACCCGTTTTATAGCAGCCCACAGCATCTCTGCTTAATTAACTGCGATCCATAAACAAACCAGCGTGATGACATCTTGTAACTGACTGGTTAATGTTACAGTTACAAAAGTCTCACTGGGAAATGAAGCTCCCAAGATAATCCCCTAATCTGAAATAGCCTGTTGATGATTTCTACTCTGTAGGAAGTGCAGCATTTATTATAATAACAGCAACATTCTTACGGTATTCGCTGTGTAGTAGTCTCTCATGAGACCGGTACTCATACTGCAGATGTCCATTAAAACCATTAAAAGTATTCCTCATTTTTTACTGGAAGAGCTCCTGACTTCCTGCTCCAGGTCTTACCCAACACACACACACACACACACACACACACACACACACACACACCTGTATAGTGTTTCATAGCCGCCTGGTGTCCCGCACAGAATCACTTTTTGCTGCCTTTCTTCTGGGTAATGTAAAACAACACAAAAGATCGCCATTTGGGAAGTTGAAATATTAAGTTAAACCCAATAAGTTAATATACATAAATACAGTTTAGCTACAGCACTCAGGTTTAATCTGGTGCATACATGGTGGCCATGATTTAAATCTAGACATTCACACTACAACTGGGCCAACTTCATCTGCTGAGGAAGATCGTCTGATACGATCTAAAGCTCAAGAGCAGATGTTTCCACGCTTAACCAGAATAATTGAATGAATTCCTTTATATATTCATATTAGAAGTAGCTGAGATGAACAAACAGTACCTGTTGATGGTGAAAGATGTCTCGTGATTTTTCTGTGCCTTGTGTGTGTGTGTGGCTGTATGTGTGTGTGTGTATTCACATGTGTGTTTTAAGAGTTAGTGTCTTTAGGCGTCTGTAGATTTGTCAGTGAGTAGGAGTGCTGCAGCCACACCACTACCTGGAAATATTTTGCCACCACTGACCATCACGCCCCCTTTACATTGAGACATCCAAGGACCTGTGTGTGCGTGCGTGCGTGCGTGTGTGCGTGCGTGTGTGTATGGCTCGATCATTTCACAGGCTGTCTTCTGGTAAAAGGTTTGTAACGAGAATAGTAACCAGAGTTCTTTTGTATTGCTGAAGGTTAGTCACGGTTGCTAAGACCCAGAAAAACCACAAAACCTCTCTTTCACTATCTGCTGTGAAATACACACACACACTCTCTCTCTCTCACTCTCTCTCTCTCTCTCTCTCTCTCTCTCGCACACACACACACACACACACTCGCAGTTAATAATTCTCTGAGCAGCCAAGAATTACAACCCAGCACAGTGTTTGAAGAAGAGACGCATCTAGTTGTAAATCTCTTCCCCTCCCTCAGATAATTGGCTATCTATCCTCATGTTCCTCTCAGCTCCACTGAATCCTAACTGTGCTATGTGTTGAGTAAGCCTTTAAAGCATTTTATAGGTTGCTACATGCTGACTGAAGCACAGAGGGCACAATTACAACAAGATGTTAAGCTTTTTTTCTCCCGCCCCTAGTGAGCTGTCGTGTTCAGTGCTTACCTGATGACTCACTGTGATCAGTCCAGTCTCAACAGATCAATGTAACAGTAAAAACTGATGATTTTTGTGTAGTTATTGGCAGCCACAGCTCAAAAAAGTAAAAACCTTTCTCTTTAATTTGTATCTTGATACTCTGGAAAGAGATATATTTGATTGTCATCATGTATAGGAGCCATGCAGCATTTGGATATGAAGATTATATGATTTAGGGTTAGTTTGTATATAATAGTATATTATAGATGTGGGCTCTTTCAGGGTCTGCTGGTCAGGATCAAAGAGTGTGTGCAGACATGCATGCTCTGCACAAATTTGTATTCCATAGAAGCATTTATGTATCTTGTGGTCTTGTGTTCACGGTCCAGAGTGATGTTAAGAGAGCGTGTGTTAGGAGTGCGCGTTAGTTTGTGTCATCAGAAATCAATGGTGGCACATCTGGTTGTGCTTAGGCCTGGTCTGTGGCAGCAGACTGCTGGAGACGAGGAGGAGAGCTCTGCTCTTCAATTTAGGACGGTTCCCACGGAGCACCTCAGGCTAACAAGTCATAAGAGTCTGTCTGTGTGCGTGTGTGTGTTCTTATGTTCAGTATATTCTGGTGGGATGCACTGTTTATGTTCATGTAGGTAGTTTGAATTGTTTAATGTGGCTTGAACAGGAATGGATATTTACCTACAGCAAGAAATAAAACATTCACACACATCCTAGTCTATGCCTACTGTAAGTTTACTTTGAATCACATGTTGGAAAATATGTGTGAATGTCCACATTGCTCTGCGTGCGTGTGTGTGTGTCAGTGTGTACATTATGAACCAGGACAGACTTCTGTCATCTGCCCTGTGTGTTTATGATGTCGCTTCCTGATCGCTGTCCGCATCCTGCGACTGCAAGTATTTATGGACACAAATGGAGTTCAATTAGACTCTCACGTTATGCAACAGTCAGGGGTTCATCTTTAGGCCTCCAAGAGAGCGCGATGAACAGTAAAGCTTTAAGAAAAGAGGAGGAATGCAAGATTCTGAAAGCAAAGAAAATTGGACGAATATCCATAAAAGATCGGTGAAGAGATGACATGGAAAGGGGGAAGGGTGAACGAGATGGAGATGGAGTGCAAAGCAAGTTTCTGAGAGCAGAGAGAAAGAGGTTCATTCTAGCTTTGATAAGTCATGCCGTACCTGATGTTTTTGATGTTCAGAGAGGCATGCAAGGTGGGAAAAGTCTCAATTAAAGGGGCGGCGATGAAGTATGAGGGGATATTTAATCCGAGCGCTCAGGGCTGTTGGGATCAACAGAGACTTAAAGGCCAGGACACAGGCTAATCACAAGCTACAGGTTTGACTTTCAATTAGTAGTGGTGAACGGAGGAGAGAGGATGCCTTGTCTGTGGGCTCAGAGTGTGTAAAGCTGTAAACATGAACTAACCAGCCAGTCATCAAAACTGCACCGAACCCCCGCAGATACAGTACAACCAGTGATGAAGATGCAAAGAAGGATGATAAATCTTGACCTTAAAAGGATCTTAAAGTAGCAGTGGTTTTGTATGTTTTAGTCCTTTTTAATTACAAGGCACATATACTTTATATTACAGAAAACGTGCAAACACTCTTCATGGGCCTTTAATTAGCATTAGCGTAATTATGCTGAGGCAAAAACCACCAAAAATCATAACAAAATGGTGTCAGAAATGCGTCCCTATGATGGTGAACATGGTAAACAATTACACCTGCTAAACATCGACATGTCAGCGTTGTCACTGTGAGCTTCGGGGGGTTTATCGCTCAGCACACACCTGCATGTACCAGCTAACACGCAAACATTACATGACATTACTACAGCTCGTCAGTTAGTCCTGTTTCCTGTTTACTTACTAATGACACTAATGTGTTCTTGTTGTGTTTTACAGAGTGAAGAATTCCACATTTATACTCAGTACTGCACCAACTATCCACGGTAAGACAGCAACAAAAGTGTGTGTGTGTGTGTGTGTGTGTTTATGTGTTTATGTCTATGATGCTTCAGTCTACTGTACAAAACCCATCTTCCCGTTGTCATTGTCATCCTATCTTGATCTCATCTCCACAATACCGTCTTCCCAGCATCTCACATAGCTCCATTGTGTACGTCGATCAATGCATTACCTTTTTTTCCCTCCCCAACAAACTGACACGCTCCATAGAAGTCACCTCAGCAGTCAAAGTATCTACCTTCAGTTGTGCCTCAGGGTCTCCCTCCCTCCTTCCCTCCCTCCTTTGTGCTCCAGTTTTTTTTCTTCCATTCTTTTATTCGTTGCCTATTGACAGAGTTACAGCTCTCACACTGACAGATGGGGTATTATAGTTGTCACCTTATCATACCTAACACTGTTAATGTTTTATTAAGCTTTGTGTGAGTGCGGTCCTATGGGACACCTGTGTGGATAGGTTGGGAGGAATAATCTGGAGGGTTTTTTTGTGTCAGTGTGTATATTGTGTGCAGTTAAATGGGCTGAAACGTGAGGCTATTCTTCATGCCAAGACATACTGCACCTACCAAACACACCTTCTCCTCTGGCTACCATTTTTTTTTCACAGTGTATAATAAGAAAGACACTTGGGGGAGAAACTGTTTATAAGCTAATTATGGCTAATTGAATGCTGATTGTGTGTGTGTGTGTGTGTGTGTGTGTGTGTGTGTGTGTGTGTGTGTGAGAGCGACAGTGTGTGTGTGTGAAGGGGCTATTGTCAGCTGTTTGAGATAGACCTTCTCCCACATCCACACCACAGCTGGTGACCCCAACCAAGGTCACACACGACGGACACACACACATGGGAGACACTCACACACAAATACTCACACACAAATACACACACACATGCACTCACAGAGGCTGCAGATGTATCATGGTCATGCTGAGCTCTAAGGTCGGGTTTCCTCCAGAACAATGTGAGGCCTGTGTGGAGCTTCACTGGAATTTAGGCATGCAGACATGTACATGCATGCGCACACACGCGCACACACAGACACAGAAGAAAGACAAGTTTTGGGGGCTCACAACTGTCTTTTTCCACTGTGCATGTGTATGCACACCCACACACACACACACAAACAGCCTACATTTGTTCGTGAAAAAGGCTCTTTCTTCCCCTTAGGTCACACAGCATAGTTCCAGTGACCAGTAAATTCAGATCTTATTGGTGTACAGTGCTGCTGTTTTAGTGGAATATGTACCAAAAATCAGTGAATGGTGTCTAGGAAAACAATAAAAGCATCAAGTGCAATCTGAGATTAAATTCTGAGGCTGAACTATAATTTCCTATTATGATTTATTGACCTTCAGTGGAATAAAACAAATTACAATTAAATTGTAATTAAAAATTAATAAAATTAAGTTCATGTTCAGTTACATGTGAGAAGAGTTTTATCTGATCTAATACACCCAACATTGAACATTAACATAAAAGGATAGATTCACTATTTTTCACATCAGTCTTAAAACAATAGTCAGGTGCCTATATGAGCATTGAAACAGGTTTGGCTTGTTGTCATTCCTCCTGTTCATATACTGACCATTTAAAAATCCCTTACTGAACATGCTTCCAATGTAAGGGATGGGGGACAAAATCTACAGTCCTTGTTCTGTGAAAAAATCCAAAGTTTATCTGAAGCCAAAATGAGGCTTCAGCAGGATCTAAATTTAGAAGATACCCACTTTGTTTAATTAACTCAGACTACTGAAGACTCATATTAACTTCAGATAAACTTCCACAGAATGAAGATGGTGAATTTTGTTTCAATGTACATGTGGGCATGTGATTATTGTTTTAAGACAGACAAAAAATATGAACATATTTAATTTAAATCTTCATACGTTTGACTGTATAACAATGCACAGTGTAGTGCATGGTGCTAGAGCATCACAACTGGTACATATAGTTAGGTCTGCACACCGTGGCTTGTGTATAGACTATTATTTGCACACGTCATATAGATATCACAAAAATACTCAAATTAATAATGTGATATTAATTTCAACAAAAGGCAGCTAGATAGTTGGAGATCTTCACAATGTTCACATGCCATGCTTAAATCTCTTTCTGTCCCGTACAAATGTGTTTTTTTTTTTTTTTGTGATTTCTGTCCAATCCGGGGTGAAATTTTCCTTTTTTAGTAATGTCTGTCAGGACATACATTACAGCTCTCTCTTGTCATCACCGTTAAATTACGGTTTACTACACATCCCTGACATCTTATTCGCTGTGTTTTGTCTCAACAGGTCGGTGGCTGTGCTAACAGAGTGTATGAGGAACAAGGCGTTGGCTAAGTTTTTCCGCGAGCGCCAGGAATCTCTGAGACACTCCTTGCCTCTGGGTTCCTACCTGCTCAAGCCAGTGCAGAGGATCCTCAAGTACCACCTTCTGCTGCATGTAAGTCTGTCTGTCATTTATCTCACTCACTCACACACACACTCACACACAAACAATTACTTTTTACCCACAGAAATGCAAGCACAGGCACACACTTGTAAGTGCACAGGACACTAATGTTTTTTTTTATCTATACCAATACAAATGGATGTGTACGGTTAAATAACAGCATTTCTGACTCCGCTCCCAATGATAACCTCCTTTGGAGAAGCCAAATGTTTAGACATATGGTACTCAGTGTGTAAGTTCCTGTGTATGTACGCCTTGTATGTGCTTGCATTACAGGGCATGCATGAGTGTGCGTCTATGTGCAGAAACACACACATGGGTGCCTGTATTAAGAGTGCACCCCTTTGCATGTGTCTTCATGAACATGCTTGTGCGACGTGTGCAAACATACGTGCATACAGTATGTGCAAATGCTGACTCCTGCGTTGCGTGTGTCACCTGTGCAGGAGATAGCCAACCACATGGAGAAGGACACCGAGACGTACGAGGTTGTGCAGGAAGCCATAGACACCATGCAGAGAGTGGCCTGGCACATCAACGACATGAAGAGGAAACACGAGCACGCTGTTAGGTTGCAGGTACGCCAAGTGCAAAAACCCAAAATAAGAAAGATGCATGATCGTGCAAAAATGTCAGTCTATTTGGAACTGTCATTGTACAAACAGTTGCTCAAAACCTTTCCTGAATCCATTAAATGTTGAGCGTGTGATCTCCTCCAAGATGTATCCTGCATACTTTCCACAGCTGTCATTATTCCTATAGCTAAAACAGACGCAGTATTTTTGAGCCTTTCAAGGAGCCAATTATTTTATTGTTATGCAGAACAGTTATGTGAGCTCTAGATTTGAATCAGCCAAGCCTCTGATCCTCCCCACGTCTTACGCAAGTCACTGCGTTTTCCACTGGGCTAATGATGGCCTTGCATAAGGAGGACACATAAAAGGGAAGCTTGTTTCTTTTATCAGCTGGGAGCCAGAAGGGTCAGATGAATGCAGGAATGTGTGTGGAAGCGTGCCCTTGTGCCTTTTTTAAAAAACTTTGTTTTTACTGTCTTTAGTCTGTTCCTCCCTCCATCCAGTGGCACAACAGACATTCTCTCATCTGTTATGTTGTTCTCATATTGTAAAACGTGTTGTAATTGTGATTTAAATAGTGCTATACAAATTAGGTTTATTATTATTTATCTTTGAAAACTTGCACATGAATTCGCTTACACTGCTTTTTCACACATTTTCTGCATCTTTTTTTCCATATTTTATTTTAGTTGTTTGCTAAACCAGATCAGTACAGCTTTATTTTAAGTGTGGTCGGCCAAATGTTTATTTTTCTGCAATATGATTTTAAAATCTTCTGTTTTTTTATTGCAATTGTTTTTCCTGTTCTATGTTAAAATTAACAAAATGATTTGACTCTCCTCACTTTTTTTTCTGTGCTTTCTGCAGGAAATCCAGAGCCTGCTGACCAACTGGAAGGGCCCTGATCTGATCGGCTACGGAGAGTTGGTCCTGGAAGGAACGTTTCGTCTGCAGCGAGCCAAAAATGAGAGAACTCTCTTCCTGTTTGACAAGCTTCTGCTCATTACCAAGAAACGAGAAGAAACCTATACGTACAAGGCTCACATACTGGTCAGTCATGCCACTCGAAGCGTGATATGACCCAATCAGACACTAAATATAGAAACGTTTCTGCTCAGTAACAGTATTTTTAACAAACTTCCTACCTGTCTTTTGCAGTGCTGTAACCTGATGCTGGTGGAAGTTATTCCTAAAGAACCACTGAGTTTCAGTGTGTTTCACTACAAGAATCCTAAACTTCAGCACACGGTCCAGGTATAGCAAGCATACGTGTTTACATGTTTAGTTTGAACTGTGCAGCTACCTGCAGCATTGAGCAAGAGTGCAATCAGGAAGTGTGACAATTATTTGCAGGTGTCTGATTGTTTAGTCCAGACTCACCTCAGTGAGTTACTCAGACATGTTGAGTGTTTAGAGGCCAATGTAGCCATTGTTGTTACCTAAGCACTGCGTTTTGGACAAGTGCTGAAAAATATAGAGATTATAAAAAAGTCTGTGTGACGTAATAAAGCCATGTTCCAAACGTTTATGGGTTCATCCCAACCCTCTCAGCCGTCTTTTTTAAGTGTATGTCTGATGTTTCCCACTCTGTCCTCAGGCCAAATCACAGCAAGACAAGCGCATGTGGATCTTACACCTCAAGAGACTCATACTTGAAAACCATCCTGCCAAAATCCCTGCCAAGGTAAGAGCAGCTCGTCTCCTGACAGCTCCCTCTTTCTTCACTGATGGCATAAACACAGACTTTGAGTGGGATGTATTGGAAATGTCTCTCCCTCTCGCCCACTTCCTTTCACTTTTCCTTCATCTCCATCTTTCTTTTCCCCCTGATTTTTCTCCTAATTTTCCTTTCATGTACTCTGATTTCTTCCACTCATTCATTTTCATTCAACCACAATCACTTTTCTGCATTTGGCCATGTGCAAGTAAGGAAACTTAGGATTTCTTTCCAGGGGTGAAGGTCACTGAGAAAGTTCACTGATTACATAAAGGGGCTGCTTGTTAAGTGTCAAACCTGAGCAAAATTGTTGAGCCAGGATTGTAATGTGGCGCCACCTAGTGTCAAAATGTATGTTCATCCATAATCTAACCTGTTGAACTCACCCTCATTTTATTATTTTAATTCTAGGCTAAACAAGCAATTTTGGAGATGGATGCAATGCGTAAGTGCCAATTTATACAACATTAAGTTGGAAAATTAATTAATATAATTTATTAAAATCATATTCACTTTATTTTTATGTTATGTTATTTTGCCACAGGTTTAACCATATTTAATGCATTTTAATCATCATGTATTTGTTGTGGGACATCTTTTCTGTCATTTCTCCAGATCATCCTGGGTTTCATTACAGCCCTGATGGGGACAAGAGGGATTCCCATCAGACCAAGGAGGGTCCTACCCCTCGTAGAGGGCGCAGGAAAGGTAAGAAATTAAAGAAATTTAGTGTATTTAAAAAAAATACACACCTTGCAAGGCTGAACTTTAAAAATTAATCAATACTTCATTTGTTTGACTTCCCAGAACCTCTATCCAAATTATTGAAGAATGCCAAGCAAAATGCTGCCAACACAGATGGTGAAAAGGTGAGTGACAACCAGAGATAAACAGTTTTAGGTTGAGAAGCAGGAGTACAAACACTCACATAGACGTTGTTTAACCAAACTGTTGAAAACTTGCTCCTCTATAGCGAACAAGTCTGGGTGCCACCCTGCTCTCACCCGTTTCCCAGCTGGCTTTGGGAACTATCGGTCGTAGCCGCAGCCTCATCAACCAATCACAGGAATCCCTGGACCCCGGCGATCACTATGACCACAGTGACAGGGAAGAGGAGCAACATCAGCAAGATGCTGATGATGAAGATGACAGTGGCCTGGTGAGTTTAAAGCAGCCCAACGAGTGATATGCATTACATATACACTTCAATTTGTATGATTTCACCTTCATCTCTAGTCCTTCAAACATGTTGTTAATGCTGAAAACTCTGAACTCAGGGAGGCGGAAAGAGGCTGCGAGTCCCTGGCAAAAGCAGCAGGAAGAGGCTGAACCCTCAGGCATCTGTCGATAGTATAGAACAGTGGAAAACCTTCAACATGAGCTCTTCAGACCTACAGGTATTAATCACAAATACACCATGGTATTTCTATCTACTTCTATCTTGATGTTTTTAGACTACGTGTTAAACAACAACTTGTGCTTTCCTTTCCCGCAGAAAGCCAGAGAATCCCTAGTGAGGGACGGAAGTCACCACCCGCCGCTTCTCAGGACACCTCATGTGACTGAGGAACCTCCAGACTCCCCCATTCCCTCTGTAATAGTAACAGAAAGTGACCATTCTGTGAGGAACATCTGGGCAGACCACCGTGCTCGCAGGGCCATGTTCCCCACCCGCCAGAGAACCATGCAGCCTGATGACGAGGACGAGGACATCTACCAGATGTTTGTCCCCACAGAGCCAAGCGGACCAGAACCAGAGGTCCCCGCGGAGAGGCCAGAAGCCACCTCGTCTCCCAAGACAGCTCGGCCCTGCAGCTGGCACGTCGAACAGGTGCCCACTGTGCAGATTGACCCTCCACCCAATGGAGGCAGAGTCCTGCGAAGGGCTAGCAGCGCAGGGGAGAAGGCTACGGAGGCTCGACAGAGTCCTGATGATGAGCAGCCCGGTCACAGCAACTTGGAAGTGATCCACACTGAATCATCCAGCAATGACATATCTGGATCATCCTCGGCTGAGCAACTGACGATAGATGATATTGAAAATGTCTATGACAACATCAGCTATGAGGACCTAAAGAGCATGGGCCTCGTCAGACGAGACCCTGAGGAAAGCCAGTCACGGAAAGAAACTTCTACAGATGCACAGGGTTCCCAGGGCCAGGCAGCAAGGGTACCAAATGCTCCAGAGGTTCCAGGGGTCAGAGAGCCAATGATTGAACCAGAGAGTTCCTCGGAAAGCAACAGGTCCTCCACTCAGGAGGTGAGGCCATTTGGAACATGTGAGCTCAAGATAGTAGAGGAGAACATCTATGACACCATCTGTTTCAGGGAGCCCCCATCAACAGAGCTTAAAGGAATGAATGAAGGCAACAGACTAAAACAAGAGAGGTCAGACAGCCTGCTGGCCTCTGAACAAGATCTGACTGAAAGCCTTAGAGGGTTTGTATCTGATGAGACCCTCCACTTTAGAGAGGATGAAGGACCAGGCACCTCCCACCCTGTCCCATGTTCCTCTGAGCCAGATTATTCCTCCTCATCTGCCTCTGAGACTTTCTCTCAGCGCTCACAGAAAGGGGATAAGATGTCAGAGCAGGTTGATGAGATCTGGAACGACCTGGAAAACTACATCAAGAGCAATGAGAAGAAAGCTGATAGACTCCCGGCAGCATTCCCTGTTAGTGCCAGTGAGTCGCCTAAGAAGGCTTCCTCAGTCAAAAACAGCCCTACAAAGAGCCCCCATGTAATTAGTCCTCAAGCAGCCAGCTCTCCAACCAAGAGTCCCCCAACACATCAGGCGAAACTCCCACCTGCCACCTCCACACCGTCATTCACCATCCCAGTCATCAACCTCCCTGACCTTCAAAGTGAAGGCACCACTACAGAAGAAAACCATAGCCCTGCACCTACATCACGCCCCCTTCCTGTCACCCCAGAGCCCCTCCCAGGCACAGTGAAGAACATTCGTAAAAGACTGGCTCGCCTCAGCAGCGGCAGCTTCCGCCTAGAGGACGACGACCTGGTGGAGCTTCCTCAACGAAACACCCCTCAGAGGGATAATCCCCTCAAGGACCTTCATAGCTTGTTTCCAGGGGAGCTGGCAGGTCTGGACTCATCCCTGGCCTCCTCCTCTCTCCTGCTGGGTGAGTCTGTGGACTTCCCCCTGGACCTGATGGATAAATCAAAGAGCCGAGTGTTCCTGATGGCACGGCAGTATAGCCAGAAGATCAAGAAAGCCAACCAGCTGCTGCGCATGAGGAGCATGGACCCTGGAGACTCTTGTAGTCGGGCCAGAGCTGAGAAGAAGCAGAAAGACCTGGCAGCCATCTTAGAAGAGAAGAAACAAGGTGGCGCTGCCATAGGTAACACAAAACATTTAGCTCTTCTAGTATTGTTGATAGTCACAACTAGGAGTGCACTGATCTGGCTAACCCTAACCCTGACCCTCTTTCCAAATACCAATTCCAATACCAAAACTCAGAGCATCTGCCAATAATGAGTACCAATCTGATAGGAGTGCTTTTTCTTTCCCCAAATGTAAAATCTGTATGCATCACTTCATGGATCAAAATCTTTATAATGACAAAGGATCAGATGATTTATGTGTAATGTGAAAAAGGTCAGTTGTAGTGTTCACAGCTTGTTTCTGCTGGATATTGCAGGTTTAAGAATAATTCACAAATATACAAACATACCCTACTCACACCTTCTTTACACCCTCTGTGTTCCCTCTCCAGGTGCAAGGATAGCAGAGTACTCCCAGCTCTATGACCAGGTAATGTTTAAGGATCCTCCTGGTCCAGCTGGTCAGACCTCCGCAACGCCACATCACACCCATCCAGGGCTGCCATCTTCTCCGTCCATGCCTGAGACCTCCCTGGAGGAGTACTGGCTCCACTCCACCTACAGCAACGGAGAGCTAGCCAGCTTCGTCTCCTCATCCAGCGAGGTTGACGATGCTCGAGCGTCTTCTACCCCGCATCGCAGACTTACCTCCTCCTGCTCCATCCCTTCTCTCCAGACCTTCCCTTCCTCTCCGACCAGCCCGCCGTCCCAGAGATGGAGCTCGTGCATGTCAGCGCCAAGCGAAAAAGAGGAGCATGTGTACAGTTCCATTAAGAGGCATCCTTCCTTTAACGCTCCGTCTTTGCCCTCAATGTCTTCCCCATCCAGTCACTGTCAGTCAGTCAGCTCTCTGGGCAGAAAGCAGCAGGAGAAGAACCAGTCTGGACCCAAATGTAACGGACCCACTGTGGATCGATCCACAGACAGACTCCATGGCCCCAGTCTGGGTCGTGCTGGTCGGCAGAGTAGCCTCCCAGAGCGCTCTACCCAGGGACAGTCAGACCTCACTTTACACGACGGTCAACAGGTGGTGGTTCTGAACCGGGCTTCTGCACTGAGCATACTCAACGCCACCCAGAACTACCTGGCTAATTTTAAGGACAATGGGGAAGATGATGATGACTATGTAGAGATCCGCTCAGAGGACGAGAGCGAGCAGGAGCAGGACAGGTTGGCACAGCGAAACGGCAGCTCGGCAGTTTTTTCCAATCAGAACCGGGGTCTTGTCCAATCCCAGAGTCTGCCGTGCACACCGGCACGCTCCTGCGACCCACTGAGGTCTCTGGACCGTGACCAGCTGGAGAAGTACTTGTGGAGCGAGCCACAGCAGAACCAACCCAAAATCGTCCAGTCTCTGAGGGAGAAGTTTCAGTGTCTGAGCTCCAGTAGCTTTGCCTGAGTCTATACGACAACTAAAAGCCAAATATATACAAACATACAGCATATAGCAACAAAGGGGACACTGCTGCTTTGCCTTGAATGCCCACCATTCAACATCATAGTCTACAAACATAACACATCTCTCAACATAGATCAGAAGCAATTTCTTTGATTGCCGACATATTTGTAACAACTAAACTCTCTGTTACAGGGCTTCAATGTAAAATACGTGATTACTAATGATGAGGTTACTAATAATAGTCAAAATGCCACATCACAGCCTGCATGTGAGCTGCCTTAGCACTTCAACAAACAAACTTCAAACAGTCTTCTCGTGTATGTTTCAAAGAGATCTGGTGGGGAAATGTTAGCAATAAAGGTGTAACTGAGTGGGTTTTAATATTCAAAGGAACTCCTTTATTGCTTTTGAGCTTTGTAGAGATAATTGGAGTCGTAGGAATTGATTCTACTAGAGGATTTGTGCCAACAAACTATTGTAGAGATACAGTAGTTCAGGATATCTGTTACCGATTGTAAGAAATAGAATCTCTTCTGTGCCCAACATCCCAAACCGAAGTACAAGCATCCAATCTCTGATGATTTTAGGTGGATCTTCTTGACTCAACATCTCAACAATACCTCTCTAAGCTCTTTCTTTTAAGTTGCTGTTAAAGTTATTTAAACTGCATTTTCAGCACTAGTTAATCTTAACCTGTATAGGAGCGGTTAACCACAGTGGTGGCTAGTGTTTTTAATTGTGCTTACACTATCAAAAACTTCTGAACAAGCAGCAGTTCAAAATTTGCAATCTTCAGATTTGCTACACAGGCTAGATTGTCACTTTTAACAGCTTTTTAGCAATAATTGTAACAAAAAGGATGCAACTGTAAAGAAAACATGTTGGCTATTACAAGATCCAATAGGTTAAGTATAACTAAACTTAGACCTGTAAGTCTATTTGAAGTTATTGTATTTCACTCTACCTACCGCCTTTGTCATCAATAGGGTATCACGCTTTAAAATCAAGAGAAGATGCTGATATTTTAGATAATCTATAAGAAACTGTAGGACTTCATATTTATTTTGAATCTGTGAGTAAATCAGAGATGTTTTTACGTATTATGGTCTGGAGGCATCCATCATGTAGAGTGAAATGTGCATCTCAAGAAGTGGCTAATGTTTTTTTTCTTTTTTTTAAATCATACTAATTTTAACCTTTGTTTGTAAGCGGGACCACGAAGGAGAGCATTAAGGAGAGATAGTTAAAAGACTACAGTACTGTATTTGGTGTATATTGTTTTTCAAATGGATAGTCAACTCTTTGTTTACTTTGTTTACATTATGGGACACTGTCACACTACTGATATTGCATCCACAGTCACAGAAAGAAGGTCCATACAACACATTTTCTCTCCCCTTGAAGCATATCCAGTATTTACCAGATACCTGTTGAAACTGTCTTTACAAAAATCACTAAATGAGTCCTATTTATTTGAAAGCATCCCTGTTATTTTGGCCCGCATCACCATCACTTCAAGCCATAGACAAGTTGTAAAATAAAATAAAATGTACCGGTATTTATTAAAAGATGATTTTATTCAGATTCAGGGGTGCAGACAAAATTTGAATCAAATACTGTGAATATTTTCAAAAGTGGATTTTCTCTCACGCACTTCTTAATACAAGTTCCAACTCACAATAACATGTGAAAAGTTGAAAAGCACAATACCACGGCCTACTGTTCATATCAGGAAATGTGCATCAAAAGCAAGTTAGGAATATGAAGTATGTTGTTATTTTTTCACTGTTGGGGATCGTCAGTCTTCATTGACTCTGTTTTGCACTTTTCTGTCTTTTTTTACATTTTATTTGTAAACACTTTGTAAAGATGTACATTTTAGGAAAGTTATTCTTGTATGCCATAGGTATGCTTTATAATGCTTTAATGTTTAAGTTAAGTGTACTGTATTTTTTTAACTGCCTAGTTGTCATTGCTCAACAAAACAATGTATTGGAGGTAATAAATTCAGATTAAACTCATCTCTGTGTTTTTGTGGTTATCATTGAATAAATATGTCACCACATTGAATCTGGTGTAGAACAGCAGCTGATTACCATTCAGAGGTTATGTTCATCTGTATGAAGCGTTCATTACTTATCCTTTCAATGAGAATTGTGACACATTCAATACAAGCAGAGCAGCCTGAAAATATGACTAAATTTGAGATGATAATCATCATTTTGTAATATAAAGTTATATAAGAACATGCTCAGTGGGGGATAAAAATAATTCCCCACTGTTTTATAGCATGTAGATATCAGTGATATCCCTATTATGTGATAAAAATAGTTAATATTCTGATGCAGAATTTAATTTGGATAGCATCACACTACCTTGAGGTTTTCACATAGGCTTGGTGACCAATTGATTAATACATTTTGGTAGATAAATTAAGAAATTATGCCCACACAAGAACAATTATTTTCCAAAATCATATATTTCCTTAGTGATTAGGCATATAGCCCGATCAATAATAGATTTTTGAGGCCAAAACCAATATCTAAATTTGAGAATTTAAATTTTTTTTAATGTAAAACAATAATTTTGATAAGGATCCCTTACATTTGTTTTGTGATCAAGAGGTTTACTGAGAAGGACCCTTTATGGCTGAAAAATGAACTCATTAATGCTCTCTGGTCAGCAAACCGTTTTTTAGCAAACCGCAAATTACCTCTAACATATCTTTTGACATTTCTGTACTCGTAACTTATACTGGTATGTGAGAAGATAAAATCGGACGATATATTATCTCAGCCAATTTATCAGGAGATGAATAAAACACACCTCAGTACTCATGCAATTCCTCTAACAAGAAAAACAAGCATAATACCTCTCAATACAATATTAATAAAAATTTAATTTAAATAAAAAATTGAAAAAATCGTAAGAAAGGAAAAAAGAAACAGGAACCCTGCCACCATAAATTTCAGTATCGTCAAACCAGAACAGCAGAGGGCGCACTGGCAGACTGGCAGCTCACCACAAACTAGAAACCATCGCAGGAAGAAAAAGGGGGTGAGGCATGCTGGGAAATGTAGTTTATAAGAAATAACGTGACATAACGTTCTTTTCTGATTTGATAAGGAAACTGGTTGACGTGAAACTTCATTACAAATTTAAACTTGATATCTTTTACATAATTAAAAGCCCTCATACTGTAACATCCGGTTGTGTTTTTTTGATAAATGTTCTTCTCGAACCTTCTGCACAATGCCGGTATACCCATAGTGCACTGCGCCATTTCCTTTCTTCTTGGTTGTGTGGTGGTCCAAAATGTCGCTATTAGATGGTCCGTTAAATGTGCTCGGCCAGAGAACAACTGGCGAATCTGTTCGTACTCAAAATGGTGAGTTATGGTGCGGCTTTACTTGGTGTTTCATGTACACTTTATGTATTTTCCGTGCGTCACGAGTGGTCGACAGGAGATCTGATTTCATGTACTGCATGTATCACACGTGTGGCTAATGTTAACGCTAGCTAACTTTTATGTTAACGTTAACCCTCTGCTGCGTCTCTGGTGAAATTTTGCAATGCAAAGCCAAGACTGCTGTTTTTACACAATGGGCACCTTACGCCAACGACATTAATTGTGAAGTCGTAATCCCATTTCAGTACCTTCCACTCGCATCATCATGAATGGACGGCTATGCTAATGGGATAGAAAAACACTGTCATGGTCTGAGGGTGTGGCGAACTTTCTGTGTACCTCACTAAATAAAATGACAGAATATGTTAACAGAGTTATTGTTATAAGTTCAGTCAGACATCTTAAAGGATGTACAAACTGTCTTTAAATGGACAGAACAGGTAATTTAGTATTTGTTAGCTAGTACCAGCTTCCTTCTTTTCTTTGCAGTTATGGCAGCAGCCTCCATCGCCAATATCGTCAAGAGCTCCCTCGGACCTGTTGGCCTCGACAAGATGTTGGTGGACGACATTGGGGTCTGTGTCACATTCAACAATATCTATTCCTTTAACATGTCCATTTGCTCGATAACAAATATTGTGGCTTGAGTTGCTCATCTGTCTCATGGACCTGTTGACAGGACGTGACCATCACCAACGATGGAGCAACCATCCTGAAGCTGCTGGAAGTGGAGCATCCAGCTGCCAAGGTCTTGTGTGAACTGGCTGACCTGCAGGACAAGGAGGTCGGAGATGGGACCACGTCTGTGGTGAGTAGGGTCAACAGCTGCTCCAGTATGGTGTCAGAGCTGAGCAGTAGAGTGCTACTAGCTCCCGATACTCTCACAGGGAGAATGAACTGTGCTTGGTAAACATAACTGGTCTTTTCTAGCTGTACACATAATACTGAGTTCAGGTTATTGTAAAAAGTGAACTGTAATGTCCTGTTATAGTACCACGCATCTGCCTTTCATTACGGATGTGTGGCTATGCTAACAGGAGAGAAAAACTGTCCATCCATGTCTGAAGGGGTTGAGCAGCCTCATTTCTGCCACCTCTAATGAAATGTTGGTACAATATGAAACTCATAACTTGTATTCTCAGCTGCATTATAAAGCTGGTCTCTGTCTTTATTTATAATGTATATCATGTGGCATTCTTTTAGGTAATCCTTGCCGCAGAATTTCTAAAGAGTGCAGATGAGCTGGTGAAGCAGAAGATACACCCCACGTCAGTCATCAGTGGATATCGTCTGGCTTGCAAGTAAGATGCTAACATTGACTTCTCTTTACTTTGTTCATCAGTGTTTATTATACAACACAGATTATCTCTGGGTGCGTCACATCTGTTTTTTGACATGCAAACTTGCTTTTCATCTTCTAGGGAGGCAGTTCGCTACATTACTGAGAATCTCACTATCGCGACAGATGACCTGGGCAGAGAGTGCTTAATCAATGCAGCCAAGACCTCCATGTCCTCCAAAATTATTGGAGGGTATCCTTTTTGCTGTACGGTGCATTCAGTGTTTTGTTTCAATCACTGGCTGGAGTTTGCAAGCAGAGAGCCCAGTTTGTAATTGTTGACATTTTGTGGATGTTAGAAAAGCCTGTATCTGCCTTAACCCCGAGCCCTCAGTGATGCAGACTTCTTTGCAAACATGGTGGTGGATGCTGTCTTAGCTGTGAAGTTTGTGGACAGCAAGGGGGTGGCCAAATATCCCATCAACTCTGTCAATGTGCTGAAAGCCCATGGCCGCAGCCAGAAAGAGAGCTACTTGGTTAATGGATATGCGTTGAACTGCACGGTTGGCTCACAAGGTATGTTGGTTAGAAAGCCACATTGCGTAATGCCTCATACACTACCATTTCCAGCAGGGTGGGGTAGTGTAAGAGTCTCTTGTCTGGTCTTCCCAAAAAGACTGTTTGACAACTTCAGCTCATTCAGAACGCTGCTGCCAGAGTTCTAATGAGAATGGAGAACATTCTTAAATCTTTACACAGGATTCCAGTTACTGCTGCTGCTAGTTAATAAATCACTCGACAATAAAATACATTTCTGATCTCCTTGAAGAATATAAACCCAGCAGTGCCCTTAGATCTTTAGGAAACAGTCAACTGACTGAGCCGTACCATGCAGTGGAAATGAGGCGTAAATGAAAAACTCTGCTGTTCTCCTGTCTGTACCTTTTGATTGATCAGTTTCTCTACCGAACTTTTATTTCCTTTGTTTCATTTGGGGAAATTTACAACTTACTACTGCACTGTAACTGTATTTCTGGTCTATTTTATTTTAATCGATTTTATTCTGGTTTTTATTGCTTTTTGTTTTGAATGTGATTCTAATGCTTTTCTTTGCCTATGTAAAGCACTTTGAATAGCCAAACTCCCATTTAAATTTGCTGCCATGTCTCACCTGATGGCGTAAGCAGTGATACGCGTGGGAGACGGTACACTGGCTTTGACAGGCATGTAGACACAGTAGTTTGTAAACTGTGGCGCCACTTTTCTAGCCAAACAATGGAATAACAGCGTGAAGTTAAATTACATGTGTTTATAGTATCTTTGTTTTGTCATCATACGGTCTTATTATTTGGATATCTCCCCTGTTGAACATGCTGTTATGTGTTTTTTTTCCAAAGGCATGGTAAAGCGTGTCATTAGCGCCAGGATTGCTTGCCTGGATTTCAGCCTGCAAAAGACCAAGATGAAGATGGGAGTCCAAGTCATTATCAACGACCCAGAGAAGCTGGACCAGATCAGACAAAGGTAGATCATATTTTTCTCCTTCTTGCACTGTCACAAACACAGCCGTAAGAATTAGTCATCCCATTTAAATTTGCTGTGATGCTGAATCAATAGTTTACACAGTGATACGCGTGGGAGAAAATATAAGCAGCCCGAGTCAAGGCAGCAGCTTCTCTCTGAGCTGTTGTACCACTACTGTGGGCTGGACAGTTTTGTATTGTATAATATTTTGTATTGTATTAAAAATATTACTGGTGAAACTGGGCCTATATTGGATTTTGTTGCTCCAGAGAGTCTGATATCACCAAGGAGCGGATCCAAAAGATTTTGGCATCAGGCGCCAATGTTATCCTGACCACCGGTGGCATTGATGACATGTGTCTTAAGTACTTTGTGGATGTAGGAGCCATGGCAGTGAGAAGGGTTCTCAAGAAGGACCTCAAACGCATCGCCAAAGCAACAGGAGGTAGGGTGGAAGCGCACTGAAGTTTTTTTGCTGATTGGCTTTTGTGTTACTTGTCTTTATACGTCCACAGATATAATGTCTTGGTCAAGATCTTATATTCCGTGGTTTTAAACTGATAAATATCACAGTGACGTTAGTTGTGTTTGTCCATTGTCAGCCACCATGTGCCCTTCTCTGACCAATCTGGAGGGAGAGGAGACGTTTGAGACCACTATGCTTGGCCAGGCTGAGGAGGTTGTGCAGGAACGCATCTGTGATGATGAGCTCATCCTTGTCAAGAAGTAAGAACTGCAGCTATATATGGCAGTGTTTTATACTTAATATCATTTTTGTAAACTATAAAATACTTCTAACACAATGTTGATCCATACAGAACATTTCAGTGCGTGCAATTTTACCTCATCTGTAGTTCTGGCAGGAGTTGTGATAAACTGAGACAATGAAAAGGATTTGTATGATCTGTAGAGGGCAGAAGTCCCTCTTATGTTTGTCGGCATGTAAATGTTCTACAGTCTGACACATGTTAACTGTACTGGTTCTGCTTTCTGCTAACTTTGAATCCCCTCAGTACCAAAGCACGCACATCAGCATCCATCATTTTGCGCGGGGCCAACGACTTCATGTGTGATGAGATGGAGCGTTCGCTGCACGATGCCCTCTGTGTGGTCAAGAGGGTTCTTGAGTCAAAGTCTGTCGTTCCAGGAGGAGGCGCTGTGGAGGCAGCTCTGTCAATCTACCTTGAGAATTATGCGACCAGCATGGTGAGCCCATATCCTATGGAAAAACGTGTTCCTTTGTCAAGCATGCAGCTGTTGGGTATCTGGGGTTGGGTGCCTCTTTTTGACAGATGATTAGCCATGAGCAAAGTGTTGCTTGTAACCCAATTTCCCCAAAGCTGAAATGTTGCTCATCAATTTTTCTTCAGGGTTCCCGAGAGCAGCTGGCTATTGCTGAGTTTGCGCGCTCTCTCCTCGTCATCCCAAAGACGCTGGCTGTGAACGCAGCACAGGACTCCACAGATCTGGTGGCCAAGCTTCGGGCCTTCCACAATGAAGCTCAGGTTAATCCTGAACGCAAGAACCTAAAATGGTGAGTGTTTCCATACTGCACCAGCCATGAAGCTGTAATATCTGTTTACAAATTGCCCTCTAGGTGTTCCCATTTAGTAAAGTGGCACTACAGATTTAGTCATCTGTCTGGAATTCTTAGGGCAGAGTTTATGCTCACTTTATTAGTCTTGCTCCCTCTATCATAGTAAACTGAAAATCTGTGGGTATGGATGATTGATTGAACAAAACAAGCAATATCAAGATGTCACCTTGGGCTCTGGGAAAGTGTGATGGGATTTTTTCCCCCCACTATTTTTGCTTATTTTATAGACCAGACAACCAAACAATAAATCAAGAAAATTATCGGCAGATGAATCGATAAAGAAAATTGTTAGTTGCAGCCCAAACATCAACCTCCTTAAGTTCAAGTTTTACTTTGCCTCAGGTGCTGTGAACTTATTGTGTTAATACTTTTTTTGTCTTGTAGGATTGGTCTGGACCTGGTGAACGGCAAGCCTAGAGACAACCGTCAGGCTGGCGTGTACGAGCCCACCATGGTTAAAACAAAGAGCCTGAAGTTTGCCACAGAGGCTGCCATCACCATCCTTCGTATCGACGACCTCATCAAACTGTTCCCAGAGCCGAAGGAGGGCGGGCAGTCGTACCAGGATGCCGTGCATTCGGGCTCTCTGGAGGGTTAAAAGGCTGTGATTGGTCCAGATAAGTTCATTGTCTGTATTTATACATAAGGAGCTCTTCATGGCTGTTGCTCTAGTGTAGGCCATGCACTTGCCTGTTTACTGTTCTCCCACTCCCTCTGAGCTTTCGCTTCTAGAGGAACTGTAAGTGATTTGTTTTTTTGGACACTTAATAAAGAGCCAATGGTTGTAAATGGCCGTTGATTTGTTAATTCAGATTGGCTAGCTGTGGTTATTGTGCAGGCTTTGAAAAATGAGTTTGAAAGACGTTTTTGACTATGGCTTATCATTTATTGATATGTAGAACAGCTACAGAAGCAACTTCAAACATCTGGCTATGTACAGGAAGCACGAGGTTAGAAGGCTTAACCTTATGGCACTTTGCTGTGTTTCAAGTGGAATGTTGATCATTAATTTTTAGAGCAACCTTTATCTATTGAGAACTTAATTATTAAATAAATGACACCACAACTTTAAAATGATGCTCTAATGAAAAGGTAGCATGTCTTCCAAAGATTGTACATACTGGGCACTAATAAAGCCTTGCCATTGCAGTTTGTGTTTCACTTTTAAAACAACCAATCGATTGCTTTCCAACAATTACTAACTGCTATATGGTGCCTATTTAGCACATATGTCTAAGTTGTCAGCATACACTAGACTTACATCATCTAGACATTTTAAATCCTCGAACATTAAGCTACATAGCTATAACCTGAGAAAGGGTGAATTTAAGTTCAGTGAGAATGGCACGATGCTATTGTTGGCTAAGATCCAACAATCGCAACACATTCATCACTTTTGCCTCAAGTACAGTGATTAGAAGAACCCAAGTAAACCAGCTGATGTCCTGTAGTGTAAACAGTGAGTTTCAGTATCCCTTATTAAAAAGATGAGATCGAGTGCAATCCGAAGCAGCAGTAGGTTTCCATCTCAAACCCTCTCCACGCACATGGCGATGCCCATCCCTCCTCCAATGCAGAGGGATGCCACGCCCTTATGGCCTCCAGTCCTCTGAAGCGCGTGCAACAAGGTCACCAGCACTCTGCAGCCGGACATACCAATGGGATGGCCCAGAGAAATGGCACCACCGCTCACATTTACCTGAGGAGAGGAGGACATAAAGGATAACGCATCAGTGTCACCATGCTGTACATGGTCCTATTCGGAAGTGGATTTGACTCTAGATGACTGCTGGCATAAATGTAAATGTTATTAAGTCATTGGACCTTATTGCTGCAAAGAAACCGTTTTGCTTTTTTTTTTTTCCCCACATTTGAGTATTTTTCTCTTAAGTCCCGTTTGTATTTCAGGCTGTTAATGGACACATTGGATAAACATGACCTCAAATTGACACAAGGATACTGTTACCTTGTCTACATTCAGGCCAAGCTCTTTAACCACAGCAATAGACTGGGCAGCAAATGCTTCATTGATCTCAAATAAGTCGACCTGGTCCAGCTGCCAGCCTGCTTTCTCAACCTGTCAGAGAAGGACAGAAGAATAAAGACAAAGAAGCATTTTCTCAATTATTTTTACATTTAGGTGCTTGTGATTTCTCACCGCTTTCCTGATGGCCGGTATTGGTCCAGTTCCCATGATAGACGGGTCAAGGCCAGCTTGAGCCCACGATACGATTCTGGCCATGGGTTTCATGCCACGCCTCACAGCCTCTGATTGGCTCAGTAGGACAGTTGCTGCTGCTCCATCATTAATACCTAGAGTTAAAAAAAGAAACCTTTTATACATTAATTTTGACAAAAAGCTGGCACTAAAAGGTCCAGCAGTGGCAGACATCTGTGTGGTTAGTAAGATAAAACTCCATTGCATCTTCTCTCTGTCAAAAATGAGAGCACCAACTCTCCAACCTGAGGCGTTTCCAGCGGTGACAGTGCCACTGTTCTTAATGAAGCAGGGTTTGAGTTTGGACATGCTCTCCATGTTGCTGCCATGGCGAGGAAACTCATCCAACTTCACCTCCACTGGACCTGAAGATGACAGACAAATGTTACAGTGCGTGCCCACTAAGGACAGATGGTGTGCACACATTCTCTGAATAGAAGGATAAATTAGATAATAAATCACTGAACAACAACTTGCCTTTTCTGGATGACACCGTGACTGGGACAATCTCTTGATCAAAATGTCCTGCTTTCTGTGCAGCCTCTGTTTTGTTCTGGGACTGGACAGCAAACCGGTCCTGCTCCTCTCGACTGACCTCCCACTGCGTCGCCACATTCTCAGCTGACAAAATATATTCAGAAGATTTAATAAATAAATACTCATTTAGATGTGTGACAATCAGGCGTGTGCCTGTGTGTATTTTAATCCGTGCACACCTGTAATGCCCATGTGGTAGCCATAGAAGGCGTCTGTCAGGCCGTCAGCCACCATGGAGTCCTGCAGGGAGGCGTCGCCCATCTTCACACCTGCTCTCATTTGCAGTGTGTGAGGAGCCTTAGGTTGAACCAGAAAACAAGCCGTTTAGACGTCTTATCAACGAGGAAATATTTCACCCCGACTGCTGGAAAAGATTAGGCCTTATGCAAAAACATAATGGTGCAACAGAGGATGAAACTGGACAGAGATCTGCATAAAGAGCCTGAGGCAGCTGTTGGAATGAGAATTTAAGCATTAAATTGTACTTGTAGGAGCTGTAATGAAATATGCCAATAAAAAAACCTCAAATTGGCACGCCTCAATGGTAATGATATGGTGAACAGAATATTAATTTTGCAGTAAGTTTGTCTTATGTATTTATTTTTGTTCATTTCTGTATCATATTTAAACTCACTCAGATTAAGACATTATGATTTTTAAGACCATCTGTTCATGACTCATAGGACAGGTCTGGGCCGTTCCTAAGAGAAAATTGGTGAATGCCACAAATTCTCTTCAAATCACTCGTACATGCCACTTAAGAACAAATCAGTTCGTACAAGTGGTTCTTGCATGAGGGCCATTGACTTAATTGTGTTGGGTTCATATGCACTCGCACCTAGTTACCCTAGGTGCGAGTGCATATGAACCCAAATGTTCAATATTAGAGCCATTTAGATGAAAAGAATGCGATTTATATTGTACTGTGAGAAATGTTTTTATACAAACTTATTTTTCAGTTTACTATAAGACCCATCGTTCACAAGCAGCCAAACTTTGCCTAAGTGAAAAAGTCTAAAATCTGCAATCACATACTATCTGATCAATTAATAGGTAAACAAGATTATGAATCTGAAGAGACATTTGATGGCAGCTTTTGGTACTTGACAATTGTCAATACTCAATGCTACGGAAACCGGGCAGTACCCAAAACGTAGTGAGGTTCCATACCGAGCCCTATTTATTATAGGCTTTTAAAGAAGATACCCATGTTCCTCTCCGTGTCATAACATACCCTGCTCATACTCTCCATGCCCCCTGCCACCACCACAGTGGACTCTCCAGCCTGGATGGACTGAGCTCCCAGACACACAGCCTTCAGCCCAGAGCCGCACACCATCTGGCAGCTCCAGGCCGGGACAGGGTAGGGGATACCTGCCCCAACACTGGCCTGACGTGCCGGGTTCTGCCCATGACCTTAAGGACAGAAAGGGGAAAATATAATGGAGGTGAACCCTAAACCCCTGAGGAAAACGTCAAATCAGACTGTCCAATAACTGTTAACATGACACATGAATATGGGACCTCTGTCACACTTATCTCCTTTCCTGAGCTTTCACCTGCTGTTAGCACGTGTCCCATGATAACTTCAGAGACCTCCTCAGGCTTCACCCCAGCCCGCTTCAGGACGTCCTTGATCACCACCGAACACAGGTCATGCAGAGGCACCGTGGACAGAGTACCGTTCAAGGACCCTGTGTAAAAATGGAGAAAAGATATTGTAGCATTACCAGGGACATAGTGGAGGGTCAACTCACTAGAACACTGTTTATCCACCATTTTCCACAGAGGGGAGACCCAAATAACTAACTGTATCAAAATGATGTTTCTTTAAGGACAGGCTTTAAAGAGAATGTGGTTGTTTTGTTGGTTTTGGTTTTAGTGCTGAAACAATTAGTCAATCAGTCAATTAGCTGATCAAAATAAGATTAATTGCCAACAGTATTGACAATGTGATCTATATATCTTGTTTTTTTTAAAATCAGATGTACTTTACACTATGGTGCATATTCATCTTTCCCCATATAAAGGAGGGTAGACCAGCGGATGTTGCTGCTGTCCTCCAACACTTGAATTAATTCACACAATCAGTTGTTTAGGTCCTTTAGGATTACCTCTTTTATATCACTGTGCATCGGATACTGATTTTGGAGCATAGACTAAATGATTAACTGATTAATTGACACATTACTGCAGATGAAAACAGATGAACCCTAATTGGTTTGCTTAACTGCAATTAATGCTGCAATACCAAAAGTCTAAATTTGTTCTGACAACTGGCAAAAACAAATCAAAAGAACATTGTAATACCACACACTGTACATTATAAATAGGTAATGCAAAGTCACAAAAAGATATATGAAATGTCTGTAACATAACTTAGGTGTCACTTTTGACCAAGCACCAAATCTTAACCAGTATGTTAAGTGTTTGATTTGTTCCTGTTTACATATTATAAATGTTCTAATTCAATCCTGTCTAGATTATTGTTACTCCATTTTCACCTGTTTTAGCAAAGCTTTTGCCCAGGTCCTCAAAAACATCTCTTAACTCTGATATCTTAATCTGTTTACACTGGCTCCCCATCAAATTTAGAATCCAATTAAAGATTTTTGTGATCACTTTTAGAGCTCTGCATTGTCTACATTAGAGATCTACTGCAGCCTTGTCATCAGTCTCTATGGTCCTCTGATTAGAGCTTATTGAGACCGAGACTTTGAGGTTGCTTTGATACAGCCTCTGTGATTTGTGAACACCATTAAAAGCAGCTCAAAATTCACATGTTCAGTCATTACTTTTCATGTCTTCTTTTATTGTGAAGCACTTTGGACTGCTGCTATATAAATTAACTTTACTTTGTTACTCACTATAAAGTAGCCATTTGTCATTTAGGGATGTCCTGCTGTTAAACTGTTCATTTTAACTGAACACGCAGCGGCCTTGATGTCAAATTTAAACGTTTCACATCTTGGAGAGGAAACTCGCCCAACCTCCTCTTGACACAGTGGACATGTTGTAGGTAGCCAATGGTAGGAAGCTCGTGCTCCGTGGCACTATGATCAGCCGGCCAACCACTGCTCAGAGAATACTCCGGAAATATGCGCGAACCAATCAGAGCGCTGCAAGACTCGACGTATTTAATTGAATGACATAGACCACTTTGCCAAATTAAACAAGACAAATGATAACACAGCTGACTATAACTACACACAAAGAAACAGGATAGTTACAATAATAATTTCCACTACAGTTATTTTGACCACAGCGACAACGAACCACAGTGTTAGCAACAGTAAAGTAGCAACGCTATAGCTGCAAACTGTTTCAAATCAACGTAAATGCTTCTAGGGACATATTAAACCTTACCAATTGGTGTCCGAGCAGCAGAGACGATGACAACAGGCTCGGTGTTCATTTTTAAAGACGTGCTGGCTGGAGTTGGAGTCCTTGATGTAAAGTGCTGTTCCTGTCTGTCCACACTGCAGTATGTATGATGTTGATACTGCCTGCCTGTCAGATCTGCACTGAATAGGATATGTGCAAGTGTAACTAGTGGGAAGGTGCGCCACAGTGCCACCGTGTGTTGTGGAGGGGGAGTGTTCATTCACGCATTCACACATTTAATCAGGACTCCCACTATATTTAGTTCATTTCATATTTATATTATTTTTCACATACTGCTTTCCAAATCCACTATATCACTTTGATCTGGATGCTCAGAAACTGCAGTTGCCTTTGCACATACATTACTATACTTTATATAGCTTTCTAACTTTGATTTATCTGTACACATATGCATGTTTTCTACTCATCTGTATCTTGTTCATTTCTACCTCTCCGGTTTTATTCGTGTGCTAGTGTAACACTTAATGTCCCTCGTGGGATTAATAAAATTTGATTTTATTACGTCACCCAAATTATGTTCATCTGAGATTTATGTAAAATATTTAAGAAATGTGCATCGTAACTCGTAACACAAGCAAAACCCATCTTATTTTTATACATGTTCATCCTCTTATTATAGTAACTCTGAAATAAGGCAAAAGTTGAATACTTTTATTTTGTTAAAAAAACATTCAAGGAGCTGTCTTTTCCTGTCTTTAGAAGACCCAGTGGGGTAGATTACATGATGAGGCCTTTTAAATATTTATGCTTCAGCTGAGCCAATAGGTCATATACATAATGAGTTTCCACACTAATGTATTGATGGTTAGAAATAATAGGTTTCACTCTGTAGTATTAAAAATCTTTATTGGTATTTGGTCAGTACATGAAAAGGACTGAAGTCAGAATAATATGAACATCGCATATAAACTACTCACAATTGAACAGAATCTTTTGAACAGAATTTTTTGTCAATGAAAAATTAAAATTGCATTTTTAAAAAAACTAAACAAAAACAAAACACAGGCCAACATCTAAAAATGACCTTCTTGAATATTGCGAAGCTACTGTAATTCAGTGATTTTACTGACTTTTGACGATGAGTTACAACACCAGATGCCTGATTCAGTGTCAAGAGCTCAAACAAGAACAGCATAAACGTTCTCAAATAAACAGCAGAATGAAACGTACTAGTTTTAAATCATACATCCACTCAATTCAAATCTAACATTAACCCATACCTGTTATATCCGTTTAGCAACACAAATGTGACAGAGGCATCACGATAGGCAAGGGGAGGAGGGTAAAAACAAAATGTCTTGGACAGCAGTGCCGTGTTACAGACTATGCATTTGTTGCCTTGTTTGTATATTGTATAAAAAAAAGGAAAGACAGTACATGTCAAAGTACATTACAAAACTGCACTGTCGCTCGTGCTGGAGTCTAGGCCGTTCTGAGTGTGCCGTGACCCTGCAGTCCTGGTGCCCTTTGTCACCAGGGCAGCCTTGTCCTCGTGGGGGTCGGTGGTGGAGTCTGTGTCATTCGAGTGCTGAGTCAATGAAGTCTCGCTACCCGTTGGAGAGTCCACGCTCTCGTACCCTGCACTCAGCTGGCTCCCGAAGCCCACAGGTCCTCCAACTCTCCCAGCAGCAGCCTGACTCCCTGACGCCTCCTCCGAGTGGTTGGACAGTTTGGTTTCAGCTTCACCGGGGCTGGACACCATGGGGGACATGGGAAAGTCTTCCTCTGTGCTGCTGACCTCCCGGTACAGGCTGGGTGTAGTGGTCTCGCTCCTCTGGGATGAGTTGCCATTGCTTGGTCCATTGGAGACCCTCCCGTAGTCTTTGCCCATTGCTTCAGAGGGTGCGCTGGTCTGCTCAGGCTGGGTGGACGGCTCAGCGGACGAGCTGGAAGCAGTGGGTGAAGTCCTGCTGGGTCCTGCTCCGGGCAATGCCCCCTGAGTTTGAGACAGCTGTTGACGAGATTCCTTCAACTGCTGCTGCAGGACGAGGATGGTGCTCTGCATCCCCTCTACCTCTTCATCTAGCTGGATGATAAAATCATTCAGCTCTGGGAGAATTGGAGATCAGGAACAGATAAAGAACAAAGTCAAAAATCAAATCAACAGAAGCATGTTTAAAGATTTGACCAGCAGTCACACTTGGTAAAGTAAAAATGGTCAGGCTGTGAGATGTGGATGCTACTCATGTTCTCACCGTCTTGACTGGTCTTGAGCTCCTCGCTGTACTTCTTCTGCAGGGCCAATTCAGCCTCCAGCTGGGCGATGCGTCCCTGGGACAGCTGCCTACCCAACTCCTGGTTTTCCTGAATCAGCATTCGACACTTGGCCATCAGTTTCTTCCCAGTTTGGCTGTAAGGGAAACAGGTCTCACATCACACAGTGAACCAGGAGGCAAACACAAGAGGCAAAGAGATGCCATTGATCAGCTCCAACTGAATGATCCACAAGCTAAGGGTCAACAGAAACTCTTCAGCCTTGCCATCCCTACATGACTCTCCAGTCACAACAGGATTTTCATCATCCATTAGATTCAATTGCAATATAAAAGTATCAGGAACCCACTGACACAAATCTGTGTAAATTACTTTCTTGTAAAAGATCCAAAGTACAAACACATTTTTTTCTCTAACTAAATTAAAAGTTAAATTATGAGTATGTGTTAAAAATCTAAGGTCCTCACTATGGCTGAAACCCAAAACAAGCTACCTAAACCCACATTTCTATGGAACTAATGAATCCATTCTTACACTGGAACTTAATTCACCATGTTGCATATTGAAGACAAGTGAGCACTTAAAAAATAACAGTAGCAATTCTGCCGCTCCCAAATTCAAACACACTCGCTACATCACTGAGTGTGAAGAAAAGGCAGAATAAAATGTGTAACAAAGTAATGTTAGAATGACATGCTACAAGAAATGCTACTATTTAAATGTCAACCCTTAACTATGAGTAGCAAACAAGGAAATGTGCACTGCAGAACAAGGCACTGGTTTTGTGTAGTCATCACTTTAAATACACAGGAGCAAGTGTTTCAACAGTTAAATCAAATAGTTTAAGGCGCTTTCTCAACAGGTTAAGGAGTACTTCAACAGTCTAGCACACCTATTATTTTTATATTAGCGGTTATGCTTTACAAAAGCCCTAATCAAGAAGCCAAATTTGCAAACAAATGACAGGCATACACATTATTTAAAACCATAATTATCTGCCATCTATTTAGTCTGTAAATGCCTATGGAAGTCATCTGGCCAGAGGAAAATTAAATATTAACAGTAATTGCAAATAACTCAGCAACTGTACCCTATAAAAGCAGAAGCAGTCATTAAACAGCTCAGAAAACCATGGATGTTAATCTTACTTGTCATGAAAAATTAAGTACCGCACATTATATAGTTAATTGCATTTACTGCACTTCTGTTCAGTAGTTTAATAGTTATCATAACCATTCATTTCTCTAAAGGACTGGGAAGACATGTGTTTATAGCTCTCAAAGGGCTGTGTATACACTGCCAGCTTAAATCTCACCGTCTTACTTAAGTGTGAGAGTACCCAAGTATAAGTTTGTTTTTAAAGACAGGAAAAGCTGTAACAGATTCCACGTGTGTTTCAATCTGAAAACAGTGGCTTAAGATCTGTGCCACACAGGTGAGAAAGTCTAATCAGCCATTAGCGTAAATGGCTGAGGGAGAGATTGTGAGGTCAATAACAAAAATACACAGAAATACAATAAATACATTCTCAACTCATAACATGACTTGTTAAAGACATTTGCATTCACAACTTGAAAACAGGACTTAGTACACCTACAGCAGTGTGTTTCAGTATCCATCTAAAGAATTAAGCAAAGCTTAATTCATCATAAAAGTGCAACTGTTTATACAAGTGTAAACAATCAAAGCCAATGGTGCTTCTTGGTTCACACACACTGCAGTAAGTGTTTGTTTGAGAGAAACAAGAGAAAGACCAAATGAAATGCCAATAAAAAGAAACAAGTCACAAAATAAAACATGTAAATACACTCTACCGTGAGTGGGGCCCATGTTCAAAGACACAGGCGACTGGACCCTCATGCCTGAACCATAGTCCTCTGTGGACCGAGGATCTGGCTCCGCTCACAGTCTTATCATTTCTAGTGTCTCTTCCCCCCAAAGTCTTACTTTTAAATCCTAGAAACTTTCCTCATGTTAATGCAATGTATCTAGACTGTCCAAAAAGTCTTTACGTTTCTCAGGCAGACTAGAGTCTGTGACTCGAGATGTGTGTGGTGACTAGAGATGTGTGTGGTGTAATCCACAGTTGAATGTCTTTATAAACCAAGTATGGGAATTCTGGTTTGTCTGTAAAATGTTCAATTGCTGTTTTAGGCTAGGGGTGCTCCCTGCCTGCCTCACCCTCCACCATAACCCCCCTATTAAATATGTGAACTGTCTGGTTTGGGGTGAGGGTGCGGGGAGGGCATATCCGTGTCGGGAAGTGAGTGACCACCTCTTCAGGAACAGTCCGGACTCCTTCAGGCCCTTGGACGGTGAGGGGATACAAGGGGAGAGAGCTGAAACACAAGTGTCACCTGACCATACTGTCTTTAGGTTATGTGATATGTAGCTGGCACAGTGCAAGAGTACAAAAACAGTTTTGTTTTGCAGTGACTGGCTTTCTGTAAAGTCTGAGTCTCGTGGTACAGCATTTGTCAGCCTCCCCCCCACCATTGTTCCTGCATGCCTGCAGTGAGAGTGAGGGTGGGGGGCATGAGGAAGTCTTGCCTTTTTTTGGGGGGGAGGGGGGTTATTTTGATTGTCTTTACCTATCAGGTGTAAATTTCCAGGCACTCAGTTCATTTTGGGCCTGCTCCAGTTTGTCTTTAGTCTGTTCTAGTTCAGCCTTCATTTTGAGGAAAAACAAGTTGATGGCTGGGTCCACCATGGATGACCGCAGTTGGGCCGCACTCGGCTGCTGGACTTGCTTGAGGTACTGGATCTGAGTCTGCAGGATAAAACAAACAGGTATTACTGACTGGTAAAGTGTAGTATATCTCTACTAACGAAGAACTTTTGATGGTTACGAGTACCAGTCCTTTAGCTGGCTGATCTCCAGTCGACGGAGCCACTTTAGCAATTTTCCCCAAAATCAGATTAACTAAAATAGTGGTTCTAAAATATAGCTATATTTTTAAAATTATCAGATGCCTTTTCAATCCCGAGCCTCAGGAAAATAAACTGGGCCACAAGAGATTACTAAAGATGAAGACTCAAGCAATTTCTGCATGCTGCCTTCTCAAATAATACAATCAATCAGTTTTGAACTGTATCTAGATTTTAATTAAGATAACAGCGGATTAGTCATAGGTATTAAGATTAATCTTATATTACGTCAGAGCCATTTGAATTCTATTATAAACACTATTCTTAGATAAGGAAAACCAGACAAGTTCAAAAGACAAAAACTCACCTGTCACAATTATGATGACCTCAACTTTCCTCAGATCTTATTTGAATATATTTACATGAGAGGCAAAAGGTGCAACCACTATGCCACAAAACACAACTGCCAGCTAAGAATTTAACCATTTCAGTTGAAAACTGTCTCCTAACCATTACAGCTCAGTGTTTAAAAGGAAAGTGACAGAGTCCAAGTTTAAAACCTTTCTAACTTCTACCTGAGTGAGAGTACCGTTTACCTCAGCTGCCCTATAAGAATGGCATGTGCTGCCATAAAGCCACTGGGTGATCTACTGAGCTGTCAATCTGATAAGAGCAAAGGATGCCCTCCTAGACACAACTTACTTTTAGCCTACATACCATGATAATGAATGAATACAAGGTATAGTGTAGTGCTGTTTAAAATTAGAGGACTACAGTTTTAATAAATGATTCCTTGTGTAAGTTTTTCAAGTAAAAATAAGACATTATTGACTGATTATAACATTGCAAAAATGTTGTTTGCTTTTTGCAATCAATATCATTACATACAGTGTACTTTGTGGGTATTTTGCCACTGATTGGGCTAAGCAAGAAGGTTTGAGAAGCATTTGTCAATAGTAGACATTGAACCACTGACCACTTTTTAAAAAAAAATCCAATAATTAATAAATAATGAAAGTAATTGTTAGCTGGAGCCACAGAGTAGTTGGTCTTTTGTTAGAGTTAAGCAACTATGGTACAGCGTAATACATTATTACTCACAGGGGACTAATATAACAGAGCATCAGTAAGTCTAGAGAACATCATCAGTTACGGTCTAGGGGGTGCATCAACAAGAAGTCAACATCAACTCAAGGAGTGCATCAAATGCTCTCCCTATGAGACCAATAAAAAGTTTCCCATAATCATATCAAAAGCATTAAGAAAGTGGAGGAATAAATACATACTGTGCATTCTTGCATTTCCTGCTCCTTGGTGGCAAGTCGCATGACCAAGATGTTCTCCCTGCGTGCAGACTCCTGCTGCTGCTGCTTGAGCTTCTCCTCCGACTCCTTCAGCCCTGTTACATCATTGGCTAAGGCGGTGACGAGAGGGAGTAAAGAAAAGTGCATCAGAAGAAACAACCCTTTCACAAGCAGCCAAATATAGAGTGCAACATGGAGTGATTACTGCTGGCAGGAGAAATCATGTTCATTCATGTTGTATTAGATTAACAACAGACAATATACTTACAACACAGCTCTGTATATTTTGCCTCCAGGACCTGGACATATGCTTCATGCTGTTTCCACCTGAGAGGAGCAGAACATGCATAAAACATTATCAGCTCAACCTAAATAGAACAAGTTCCCCCAACAACAAAATAATGAATCCCCAATTGTAGAGCTGTCATCTACCTTGTACACAACTCCTCTCTGGTCAGGGTCTTCATGTCAGATTCACTGAGACGAACCTGTAGAGAATAAAACAAAGATTGATTAGATAAACAAGCAAATTAAGCTCATATTTAGACATTAAGGGGCTCATCACGATAAACAAAACACCCAAACTAGAAAAGACACTCACTTTCTTGGGTAGAGGCTCCTCGTTGGTCATTGTGCGCTCTAGAAGTAAATATGAAAGGAAACCATCATTAATCACACCTTGGTGTGTTGAAGCGGCTGCATCATCTTTAGCTGTAACGCGTTGGCTTGTCCACACGCAGTAAAATATGACATGTATGGCAACTTTGCTAAATTGCAACATATGCTGTGGTTTCTAACTAACAAATGAAGCTAATTGTGTGTGACGACTAAGCTAACTACCTGGCTGACCTAATAAAACTTAACATTAATTAATTAAGAGCTGGCTAAGGTTAGCTGGTGTGGCAGGCAGGCAGGCAGCAACGATGGATAGCAACGAATAGAAATAAGCTAACCAAGGTTAACTCTCGGGTGCTAATAACATTTAGCATCCGCAAGCAAAATAAATAGAGGCTATGAAACTAGTGTTAAGCCACAAAATTGACTTTATATTGTCTTTATGTTCCGCCTGGCAGCATGCAATTCTTGGCTCTGTTTTCGGCTCCTTGTTATCACAAAATGGCGGTGAAGGAAATGACTCCCTCCCTTGCGCTCCTTTTCCTGAAACTAGCGGGCTCTTGGCTGCAGATATCAGGCCTTCAGCCACAAAAAACACTTACCAGACCCGTTTCTTTCGATGTTTCTGGAACCTCTCGGCTTCACGGATTCTTTATGAGGCGAAAAATTGCAACTACGGTCAAAATCTGCTGTGAATTTATATGTAGTAGACTCGCTTCGGCGTAACCACCATCATCTTCGTCACTAAAGGGAGAACGGAATGGCTCTGGTGGTGTTGCTGCACTCGCGTTGCTGCAGAGTACAACCAGAGACGGGGGAGACAGAGCAGACTTCTCACTCCGCCGTGGTTTCCGGATCCTAAAACGTGGCTGAAACACACATGAGATACTGGGAAAAATGCTCCTCGTCAATTCACATTTCAGCTCAAATTACAGTAGACAGATATGTGAAATGGTATTTCCTCATTCCCTAATTTTATACTTTGTATTTGTATTAAAGTTCAGGTTTGAGATGCATCAATGTCTACGCTCTTCATGCATGGGCGTATTTGAAAGCTGTGTAGTTTAGATCTGAAACAATTAGTTGATTAATCAATTAGTTGATCGATAAAAAAATCATTTTTATAATCAATTAATTGGTCGTTCCAAAAAACAGCTTCTCAATTGTAAATATTTGTTGGTTCCCTCCGATCATAACATTTTTTTTTTATTTGGACTGTTGGTTGTACGAAACAAGCTATTTGAAGACATTACCTGCCATCATAAACTACCTAGAGTAGTTTATGATGGCAGTGAATGTAGTGCTGTGCTGTGACCCTAACAGAGCTTTTGCCCTGTTATACAACGTTAACTATACAGTGCCTCAGCACATAATCTTTGGTGCACCATTAGTTGTGAGTCGAGGCTTCTCGTTCCCTCATGTTCACTGATTTATGCATGGTGGAAATTTTCTTAGAGTCAGAAATTTCTTGATTGAGATGTGGGGAGGTCTGGGCACCCTGATTTATTTAGGCAAATGTGACTGTTTGTTTGTTTGCAAAAAAAATACTGGGTGACAACATTCACTTATTTGTCCATAACGTCAAAGTCTGTAGTCCAGATGAGTTGCTAGGTTACCTATGCAGTCTTCTTGGTTGGGAAAATTGTGAACCTACAGAGAATAACACTTGCTATTGCAAAATTCGTGTTTTACCACAAATATTGAGGTCTCCTTGGTTTTATTCCTGAGTGTTTCATTTGCCTTAACACAGACGATCTCTGGCATTGCCTCTGATGTGGTAGCAGAGATGTTCACGTGATTCTTTACTTCGCTGTTAGTTTTGATAATTTTGCTAAATTGTGCAGCCTACTTTTACAAATTATTTACAGTTATCATAGCTATATTATATTTTATTATGTATTATTAATGTACTCTAACATCGTGTGTTTCAAAACGAAAATATAATATAATTCATAGGAGCACATTATTTCTATAACACCTCACCTGCACCCTTTGCACTTTTACTAAGGCCACGGAAAACCAGCCAGAAGGGTGAGTTTAAAAATGTTATAGAAGATGGAGGAGTAAAATGCATAACCCAATATGTGTATTGTGTAAAGGAGTATTGGTTTCAATTGTCGCAGTTGAGGTTGATCTAATTACTGAAAACTCTTGTCGACACCCCCACATGACAGAAATGGTACGGTCGCCTGCGCTGTCAAGTTGAAACTGCACATTTCAAGGGCAGTTACCAGTGTGTCTTCTCTGTCCTAGTAGCACTACCGTGAACATGCTTTGCAGAGTTGGTCAAATACGCAGGTAAAACTGATATCAACTTACCATTTAGTACCATTACCCTGTTTTAAGTGCACAGGGAATTAGAAACGGCTGACTCCTGCTAGCGGCGATTGCTCATGAACTTTGAGACATTGTTGTTGTTCGTTCAGAGCTAACGGTTAGCTACCCAGGATGCTAACTTAGTTTAGCAGCTCAGCAAGGTTAGCTTGGGCGCACCAAATGAAGGATTTTGTTGAATTATCGCACTGTCCCGCAGTCGTGGCCTTTTTTGTGAATTGTTAACTTAATGTTGATATATCAGGGCATACCTTTTCATACCTAGCTAACTCTGTGCCACCAGCTCATTCAGCTATTATCTAACCACCTGACTACTGTATGTTAATCCACAACCAACACCAGAAATTTGGGTCACTTCAAGCTAGTTGCTCAAGGCTTATCAAACTGTAACTTAAACTGATAAAACCTACCTGTGCCAGGCCATCTTGTGCAATTTAATCACACAGGCATCACTGGTAGCAAAGTTTTTTTTTTGTCTGCCCATACATTTGGAAACCAAAAATTGCAAAATGGCTATGCTCAGATATATGGTTAGGACGTTTTTCTTCTGCTTTGTTTCAGGTGCGCAGCCAGCCTCAGCCAAACTATAAACCAGGTAGCTGCATCAAGGCAGAAACACACGCTCCCTGACCTGACCTACGACTATGGTGCCCTGGAGCCCCACATTAGTGCAGAGATAATGCAGCTGCACCACAGCAAGCACCATGCCACATATGTCAACAACCTTAACGTCACAGAGGAGAAATATCAGGAGGCACTCGCAAAGGGTACAAACACAAACTCGCATGAACGAATGGATTCATTAATATTAAAGAATTAACTTCATTAAGTTGTAATCTAAATGTTGACTATCAGGATGCATTTTTTTAACATTTATGCCAGGACGTCTATCAATATAGACAGATTGATTTGTTTGACAGATCGGACGTCTTCGTATTCACCTGCATGTATTTCACTTGTATTCTAGGAGATGTGACAGCACAGGTTGCTCTCCAGCCTGCTCTGAAGTTTAATGGAGGAGGCCACATTAACCACACTATCTTCTGGACAAACCTCTCTCCAAATGGCGGAGGCGAGCCACAGGGTAAGCCAGAAATGCTTCCTAAACTTTGAACAGCTTGTCTTCTGTTTTTGTATTTATTTATTTTTTTCTTCCTACACTGCTTTGTTAATTTAAACCAGCGTTAAGGAACATGTGACTCTGTAATGTGAACAGGTTGCTAGTAGTGCTACTGTGACTGAACAGCCAGCTCTGCAGCTCTGTGCAGCTTGTAGCTCATTGTTCTTGGGTTATTATTGGCCCTCACAAAGACTGTATTTTTGAGTGTCACCACCCTCTCTGGCCACCAATATAAAACATAGCCAGCCATTCCCAGTGAACAAGCTCAGACAAGCTGACCTTGCCAGCACAAAACAGCAGAGAGTAAAGTAAATGACTGGCTTGTGAAGCATCCAGTAAGTAAGTCCAAGATGTTTTTGTGAGGATTTTGCCAAACCAAACAGAGTTAAAAAAGGGGGTTAATATTGGGTTTGTATTCTACGGTGGCCCTGAAGGTCAGAACACAACAACCTTTCACAAAATACAAGATTTCACAAAACACAACATTACAGAAAACACAACGACATTACAGATTATGGAAAGGGAGGGACAACTCTTCTTGTTTGTGATTGGACCGAACCCAAGTCAAGTCAGAGTTTATTCAATACGGTGCTAGATTGGATCAACCGGAGAAACTGTTTGAGAACGTTGCAGGGAAAAGCTGCAGTGGTGTGATCTGGCCCGTCTCTGCTCGACTCAAGCCGGCTGATGGCGCTGGCTGAAGGCGCCGCCTGCGACTCAGCTTGAAGAGTTGCCAGTAGCTGGTTTTAGAACGTAAGACACGTCACCTGTTTTAACAGCCAATCGGCTCGTCATCTCAACCCGCTCGTTTTTTTAAAATGTTTTTGCCTTTTTTATTATTTATTGCAAAAGGATTAAGATAAATTTGTTTCACTTGTGAAATTCTCTATTTAACATTTGTATACTTGCTTTTTCTTATTATGCACCAATTCACCAAAGCAAATTCCTTGTATGTGAAAACCTACTTGCCAATAAACCCGATTCTGATTCTGACTTAGTATGAGGCTGCTGACATGGCAGCTTTCTTTCAGATAATGTACAACATATAAACTAGTAATTACTCAAATTAAGTTTAATGACAATGCTTTCTGATTTTTATTTCTTGCTTATAACCTCTAGCATAGTGAAGTAGCACCTGTCTGTGTCACGTCTTGTAGGGGAGCTGATGGAGGCCATTAAGCAGGACTTTGGCTCCTTCCAGAAGATGAAGGAGAAGATGTCTGCTGCTACAGTGGCAGTGCAGGGCTCGGGCTGGGGCTGGCTGGGCTACGACAAGGAGAGCGGAAGACTTCGTATCGCTGCGTGTGCTAACCAGGATCCCCTGCAGGGATCTACAGGTCAGTTAAAAACAGCTTTCAAATAGAGACTTTCTTTCTACAGTATGTGATTTATTATTTCTCCTCATACTCTCCTTTGTCTAATGCCACGTATGAAAAAGCCATCAAAGTAATTGCTTCTTGTCACTGACCCTCAGGTCTCATCCCCCTCCTTGGTATCGACGTATGGGAGCATGCCTACTACCTTCAGTACAAAAATGTGCGGCCAGACTATGTTAAAGCTATCTGGAATGTCATCAACTGGGAGAATGTGAGCGAGCGTCTCCAGACTGCCAAAAAGTAGAAACTAATCCTCAAATACCCTCCATAAGACCTGGACCTGAATCAAATAGTAGTTGCAAATAATGTTCAGTTATACCTTGCGTGGAGTTTTCAGATTATCAGTTGCATCAAAGTTGATTAAGTTAACTTTCAAATACTTCCTATATTGTTGCAGATTGTGTTGTCTTTGTGGCAAACATACCACACAGGTTGAAGCAAACTCAAAAAATTATTTGCAAGTGCTTTTTTATCTCGGGTCTGTTCCCAACCTCCAGACGTCTTTCAAGCGCACAAATTGGCCTTCTTTCACATCAAGGCTGGCTTTTGTTTATCGCACCCAAATATTAACAGTCATACATGTAAACTAGGTGTCAGACAATATTATTGCAGTCCATGTTTTTGATGTATTATAATAAAATTATAGGATTTCAATTAAAGCTTGATGGTTGGTGCTTAATCTTTCTCTTACTATGTGCTGTAATGGATATCCCCTAAGATGCAACTTAAAGCTATTGTTAGAGAGTTGTTTATGTCAGAGAAGGGTGGCAGAGAAAATAAAAATATGAAGATTGTAGGCACAGTGGTGACCAGGAAAGAGACTTTTCTAGTTCAGTTCAGGTCTTTATGCTCCAACCAGAGGACCTGTCTGAGCTGAAAAATCTGACTTAAAATACTTTTCAGTCATATAATTGACTGTATACTGTGTGATCTGCTCTGCTACAGGTTATCAAAAGAGGGCAGTGTTTCCCAAGGTTTCCTGCTGTAGATGCTCTTTGGATCATTGAGTCACATATGCACTTCAATGTTATTATCAAGTGCATTTAAATGGTGAATGTATTTATGGGGGCTATATATTAATGTCATTGGCTCAGACAGACTTTAAAACATTAATTAATTAACCTCTTCATCCATACAACCCACAGTGGATTTTCAAGGGCTTTAGTAGTACAGTGTGTGTGTGACTTATGAGTTTGTTTTATGTAAAAAAAAAAAAGAAAAAAAAAAGAAAGAAAGAGGTTTCCTTCAAAATAAGAAGTTTACTTGATCTGTACAGATGCTTTCCACTTGGTTAATCTCCTGTCATCCAATTGCCTCGGCTCTTCCTGTCAGTGATTAGGACTGACCAGTTTGCCAGAGGGAATATCACATTCCAGAGATCTCTCCCTTTTCCTGGAGGTGGTGTCACGATGTAGAGGTCAACTGGTTTTCACTGTGAGTTCAAGCACATGGTGACCAGACTCAAACCGTGAGACTGGAATCTGCACTCTGTTGGTTGTATTAAGCGATGTATCATTTTGGTTGGGATCGGCTAACTGAATCAAGTTACTGAATGTATCAATAAAAATGGAAAACGTCATAAAAACAACTTTGATTAAATACTTCAATCAGTGGATTATTACATGCTGGAGTAGTTTGACTCTATTGTTACATGGATGATGATTGTAAAGTCTGACCTACAGGCCTTTTGGGACTTTATATATATCAAAATACTACTGATGTGGCAGAAACCAGCTGCAGCAGAAAGCCTGTGGGAACAGACAAATTAATGACAACTGACTTCAGACTGCCTTTTGGAATGAATGATAAAGAACTGCTTCAAATTTATCAGAGCCATAAATACAAGCACACAAACTTGAGTAGTTTCATTTGGGAGACAGTGCCAGCGTTTAAAAACAGAAGTCTCCCCATTTATAAAATGATGGTTTGTCTAAATGTGGCCTACTTTTGCTCTGTAAAAGTTTGGGTGTGCCAAAAAAATATTCCCCTCTTCCACAACTCGTAAAAAAGATGGAACTTACGCAGGAAAGAGTTTCTTTAACCTCTGGAAGAGAAGAAAGGAAAATATTGGGGAAAGGTCTCAGTCACTGAGTTTAACTCCTCTGAAATCTGTCTTTCCCTCTGTAGTTCTCCCTCCTAAAAACTGCCACTAAAAACTAATTTCATGCTAAAATCTGAAAGTGAAATGTATACACACATTCAGCTTTGTGGCTTATCCCATTTTCAGTCTCCACCAGGCACTTAAGGAATGCCCATCTATTCCTTCGGGACATACGCAGACAACCAAGATGATGTTTGAACACATGTTGAAACAAGTTTAAGTGGCAACAAAGATGACAGTTTTGTTGTTTCTTCTTCACACACAGATACACACACTTTGGGAAATACGAGCTCTGCTGTTGGTGCGGTTTCTCGAGCATGCAATGAGACTTGCATGTGGCTTTGTCCTTATTTTCATTGTCAGGGCGTAAATGGTGGAAGTGTGTGCCCATCACATATTCTTTACGAATTCAAATTATGTCCTGAATTACCACACACAGAGGTTGTTTTATTTTTATTGCATAACACTGTTAATGTTGTCTCACATTTCAAGGATAAATGTTGGGTGGCCAAGAGAGAGAAAACCGTAGAAACCATTAAAAATAATATATTATTTATTCAGACTTGTTACTGTTTTCTCTGCTCCCTAGCCTTTGTTGGGGTTTTGAACACGGTAACAGTGTAAAAGTACTGACAAATGGATGTAGTAACTCTATGGCAGATTAACAGCCAGGATGAATTACGATTTTATGAAAAAATATGTAACTATATTGAGCCACCTATAACACCTGAACACTACATGATGCGATTGAGAGTGCTTGAAAACGAGTTAGCAAGCGAGCAGAGAAGCCTAAACAGTCAATTTAAAGGATAATGGATGAATGGTTCCAATAATTAGGCAAATGTAATGGATAAATGGTTGACAAAGACAGAAAAGTTTAATGACGAAAAAACTAAAAGTATGGATAAATGGTTGAAACAGATATCTAAAAGTAATGGATAAAGCCTACAGTTTAAATAATTAGAATTATGGATATGTAGTGAAAAAGCTAAAAGTAATGGATACATGACTAACATAGTTAAATGTAATGGATGTGTGAAACAGATAACTGTAAGTTGAAATAGTTAGCTTAAAGTATTGGATAAATTGTGAAAAAACAAAGTAATGGATTGATGATTGAAATGTCTAGCTTCCGCCGCTCCAAGTAACCTGAATGAAAAGTTACTGTAACAAATCCACTTTTGTATAATCAATAGTTTGAAATAAGATCCAGTTTAAAATCAATCCAAATGAACACATCTGGGACATGATGGGTGAGGGCGATGAGGGTACTTGAGTTCATCTGACGGGGCTGTGGAGGTACATCAGACCCTTGCAGCTTTGTCATCACATTTCTAGGCTCCAGACTATCCTCCGCCCCTGCAAAGCTGTGCCACATTGTTCCCTGATGTGGACAGCTTGTGGCGTTTGCCCTATACAAGCTGTCATTGTCCCATTTGGACTGGAAAGCCATTAGAAAAAGTGTCAACATTAAGGAGGTAAAACTTTCCAGCATTCGCTCTCCGTTGTTCCTGGCAGAGAGGGTGACGGAGCTAAATTCAGGGCACCCGTTTGGGTCTGAGCCTGAGTCTGAGTGCTTTGGAGAAGGAGCTCTCCACCAGGCGCTCAGAGCCAGGAACCAGACATTTCAGTGGGTCTAAGGCAGCAGGGTTTTGTGGGAAGCTTTGGTATCTCAGCCTGACAGGGTGATTGATTCATCATGGCATGCTGAAAAAACCAGGCAGACAGAAAAGCATCCTCAAGAGCTTGAATAAAGTATAGCTGTATACAGTACATTTCATCAGCTCCCCATGACTTGGTCTCTTCTGCCTCTGTTAGTGTTTGATCTGCACATCAACATTTCTTCACCTGGAAATCCCTCTCTGAGAAAGTCTTTAAAGAAAAGAGAGGAAAAGATTGTTTCAGCGAGAGGGCGTGACTGTGTCTGGTTAATTCTTCTCAGTTATGTAACAGTCATTTGCACCAGTGAGTCTAAAGGCTTGTGGACAATGTTTAGGCAGCAGAGTGTGATAAATCACTGCAGGCCTGGGGTCATGTAGGTTTATATGGGATTGATCCAAGCTTGACAAATCCACGTGGATATCACTGGCTTACTTTTAAAAAATGAAATGCTCTCCTCACTGCCAAATGTAGCTCATACAAGGACAGAAACTGTAGACCTAAGAGCCTTGTATTTATAAAATGAACAAAAATTGCACATATTTATACACATAAAGCCTCACTTCTGCCTTGTTTCATGGATCATTTTACAGGCTTACAAATCAGTGATACTGGAGCAGCCTTTGAAGCTTAAAAGGGAAAAGCTTTATAGCCCCGACACCTTGTTTAAAAGTTGTTTGGAAATTATTTCCTTTGCCCATTTTTTCTCTTTCCACATCCATCATTTATGAATCTGCCGTCTCCATTTCTGTATTATTCATCTTGGCAATTAAGCCTGTTGGATTTTGATTCAATAATCCCACTGGATTTAATCAATCAAGAAAGTGTTTCTGTCAAAATTTGGCCGTCTTCTCTCATCCTTTGCTGAGAGTCAGCACTCAGCAGGTCCTTTTTGGCCGGGCACGATGTCAGAGGGAAAGAGACTAAAAAGACATGGAGAGAATCTGGAGCATACCCAAAGACTGAGTATTATAATGCAACAAGGGGCCTTCATGTGCAACCGACTTGATTTCCTGTCTGGGATGGAACCGTGCCTGCTCCACAGTGCTCCCACCGGGTTGAACTGAAAAAACAAGTTGTCATATTTAAAATCATATCAGTCTCTCCAGGTGGCCTCTTACAACAAAGAACTTCCTTAAACACACAAAACATTCTTCCTCCTTCATTTCCATGTATCCACAAAAGTGGCTGAAAGTGACAGACAGTAGCAAGAGAGGCAGCTTCTTTGGTTTCTCTCATTAGGAAAGCCAGGAAAAGAGCCACAATTGCTATTAATCACCATGTGCCTGAAGGATTTACTGTTGATTTACTGAAATATAAACACAACTTAAACTAGAGATTATTGTTAAATGGGAGGTACGTGTCCCCCTACAAGCTGTGGGAAAATGCAGCATCTGAAAGAGAGACATATGTGTTTGGAAAAGTTATAATCTAGTGTCCATCTATATTAACGGACCTGGTTAGCTATAGAATAGAGTATATTTTAAGACAGAATTGTGTTTATTGTTTCATGTACCTCCTCTTTGGCTCTGTGCAGTGTGTGTTTACAGTACATCTGTTTCAGCGTGCCTGTGTATACAGCATTCCTGACGTAGTTTTGGCTCCAATAGTATTGATATCACTCACTAGATACACATGTTGACCCCTAAGAAATCATGTGATGTTTATGGAATCTTTTGTGCCAGTTCAGGAAAGAGTGAAGCATGAGGGAAAGAAAGCTGCAAGATCAAAGAACAAAAGACCTTATCTAATCAGTAACACTGTCTTTACAAGGTGATTACATATTTGGCAATATGTGGACAAGACAGCTTTCTGGATCAAAACAATGACTTGACTGTTGCATTGTAAATGTGCGGAGTGTGGATAAAGAGACATTAAATATCACTTTTAACTTTAAAACACTGGCTTAAATTCATGCACTGAAGAAAGTACACAACTCATTGTGCATCAGTGCTAAAGTGGTCGGACCAGAGAAGACACTTTGTGTGGTAGATCGTGAAGGATCCCCCCAACCAGCATGTGAGGCCCCTCTCACATGCTGTTGGGGGGGATCCTACATCCTACATGTGACACAACTCCAAATTCACACTAAGAGTAGCTATAAAAGTAAAAAAATAAG